>SSNP01000081.1:1797882-1812040 GCA_006937955.1 Pachypanchax playfairii
TGGGGGGGGGGGGGGGGGACTCTCATGCTGAGGAAATCCTGCACAAAGCTGAAGCGTTCAACTACAACGAGAGGCTTCAAGCCACTAACTCTGACCCATCAGACCCTGGGAGACAGGGAGATGAAGTCAGGTGGGTCTGAGGCCACCGATTGACATAATCTCCAGCTTGTCAGTCTTTTTTCTAATAGACCATAATAAATTTGTCTCAGGGAGGGAGAGTGTGGGTGGCATCCTGCCATTGTTGCATGCAAATAGCCCCAGTGCTGTTGTTAGTTCTGCCATCAAGTACTCGCCTTCTCCTCTTTCTTTTCTAAAGAAATGAACACAAGATGTTTGGAACATTGTTAAAGAAGGAGGTAACAGATGCCGAATAGATGCTGATCTCTGAGTCCATCCCCTTAGCTGTGTATTTCAACATTTTGCATTGTGAACATCACCATAGAATCATTTGAACACAAATGAAACTGATACAGTGAAACCCATTCTTGAAAAAGTCATTATTTTGCAGATCGCTTAAAGGCTCAATTGACTTGCAAAGGCACGGATCTCTGCACACAGTGACACAGTTGGGTCGTACTACCTATCAAGATGAAGGAAAGCCTCTAAAATCATCCGACATACTATATTATGCATCATTCTGCAACAGTAAGTCACGAAAACAAGCTGCAACACTAACAAACCATGTTGGGATTAATTTCTGTCCTCTTTTATTTATGCAGCACCAAATGACAGGAAGAAGATTGTTAATGACAGAAACAGCTGAAACACTTGTATGACAGCATACAGCTTCCTAACTGACATGAAAGCCAGATGGTAGGTGTGTGTATTAGATAATGGAGTTGATTTCTTGGTAAAAGAAACAGTCCTGCTTCCAGATGGACCACCAAGCCTATTTGTGTTTCACTAAAGGACTTATGGGTTATTATGAACAAAACGGATCATGGGATCAACAGCATTGTGTAAAAGCCATGCAACAAGCGGCGTAATCACGCCACTTACATAATGTGCATGCACTGGTTGCGGCTTCTGGTTTCGCTTTACAAAGCCTGGCTCATGTGAAGTGTTTCAAACCAAAGCCTTTGACAGAAAAGTCATGAAGAACGCCAAAAGTCAGATTAGGTGCCCAGAGTTTGTTTTTCATGGTTAAAGTGGCTCCCAACTTGTCATCTACATGCCGCTGGTTCACAATAAAAATCCTTTTGAACTCTAGGAGCCTTGAGAAACAGAATAATGATCTAAATATGTGCTAATATTAATGCTTAGCAGATATATTTCATATATTTTAATTACCTGTTTGGCTGCATTAAAATATATCAGTGTGTCTCATCAATGTGAGCGAGTAATGAAACCTCGTCGTAGTTTTGACCTTCACCCATCTGCAAGAGCCTCCCAGCTCCTTCATCTCGCTATACACAGCTACTATCTTCATCTGTCAGCACCAGCTTATAAGGAAAAGAAGGAGCCATCGCAGTATGACAACCCTCACAAGTGTTCTCTCGTTTACAGATGAAGAGCATAACCGTTCACAGATAAAGTTATTTAATTCCACCATTACAGAGAAAGTAGTTTTAGTACAGGGGGATATTTGTTTCATGTAGCGCACCTGCAAAGACTCAGACGTTTGGAGCAACAATAATAAAAAGGATTCTTGGGTTATGAATGTTCTTAATTGCTTTTGGTGAACAGAAAACTCCGCCATCCCATCCTCTCTTCTTCTATTGTCTTCTATTGTTGGTAGATTGGTCATTCAGTAATTTAAATTTGTTAACAAGTCTCTTTAATCTATTGTACAATCATCACTCTGACAACTACAGACATGGACCAGTATGTCTGACTCACCACTTACAGCCTTTGATGAGTTGTCCATTCTGGCTGTGTCATCTTTGCCACCGGGGGGGGGGGGGGGGGGGGGGGGGTCGGGGGTATTTGCCTGGAAGTTACAGTGTCAAGTTTTGATCTTAATGCCCAAAAAGGATTGTGCTGTGACCTATTTTTAGTCCTATGAACAGATCTTTCTAAGGTTTCTTTCCTTAAAAGGAAAATGACGTATTGCTGAGCTGATTAAATAATGAACGAAATAGTTTTTAAGAAATAAATCAAAAGACATGCATTTTGCAGATAAAGACCACAAAGAGTACTGTTTGCATCCAAGGCTGCTCAGAATGAGAAAAAAAAAACATATTTGTCATGTATGTGGTTTACAAACGTCTTGACTGACAGAAAACAGCAGTTGTTTTCAAAAGTTTTAGATTTGAGTCTCTGGCATGCACACATACTTTTTTTTTCTGGCTCAAACCTCAAGTTTAGATTTTTGGATGACAGATGTTTGAACGACGTCATTTTAAGTCATTATCTTGCTCTCCGGGAAACTGCAGCACACTCCAAATCTGTGATAGATGTGTATGTTGACAACATGACCACTGTTTTGTGGGAGCCATTGCATGTTTGTGTCCTCGGGTGACACTTTGCAGGAGATTAGAATTAGTCTGGAAGCGGGACAGCTCTTCTGTGCAGTCCAGTTTTGTTGCACAACAGCTTCTTCGTTCTCTTCTGCAGGTAGCGCTGCTGATCTCGTGGGACAGGTTGACAAATCAACAGCTTCTGATGTCAAACTCGTCTCACGACACTGAGACTGTGCTGCAGTGGCTCATCCACTCGCACACACGGGGACAAACATCAGAGTTTCAGTGATGTTTCGGCACATTTATTTATGTTTACCACTTTCTAACATGAAATAGTCCTAGCTTCAAAAACAGCAGCTTGGCAGATCCTTGATTTATTTTTCAAAGGTTGAAAATAGACTTCCACAACTTTCCCTGACACCAAAAGAAAGTAAAAACAGACAATTTGCACACTGAGAGTCACTGAAATTAGACAAGAAATGAGTCCCAGTAGTTGAAACTAATTTAAAAAACTCTCAGACTTACTACTTTGTATTTTATTGCATCTGCAACACTGAAGAGAAGAGCTCATATTTTGACAAGAAATGAACCAGAGCAACAAACTATTAAAAAATGAACTAAGGAAAATACCAAACTGCACTCATTCAGAATTATCTTTCCCCCAAGAGCTAAAATGACTTAACCAAGACTTTTTAAGAACAATAGTAACAGACTGAGAAGCTAATATTGATTTAAAATACTGATAGACTGAAGAAAACATTGTCTTTGTCAAAGTAATAACGGACAAGAACGTGTCTTTTCAAGCACGAAGAACAACTACTATAAGTCAACCTGTCTTCTCAGAAAAATATGGCCTAATTAGCAAACTATCAACAAGTCGGTTAGTGACTTATGACTCCCCAAAGTCAATGATAAATAGCAATCAATTAGGGCGTGTGAGGGGGTTTCTAGATAACGGCTTTTCTCGAGGTGAAAAACTGCAGACAAACATGAAACAAGTGTCATAAAGCTTCAGAGAACTGAGTCATTTCTAATAAATAATTGCCTATGGCATAGGAAACTTGTCATTGCCAAAGATTTCTTGTTGAAATATTATCAAAGTTAAGTACGGATTGAGGGATTAAGCTGTAACCTTGAAGAATAGTGTGTGGCGTGTCACCTGTGAGTGTGCATGTGTGTGTGAGAATAAGAACAGGGCCTCTCAGAGAGCTAATGACAGCTGATGACAAGCTGAGAAGAAATGCTCTTTGAGGTAGAAGAAGAGGTCAGAGTGTAGCTGGGTGGACCACTATAGACAAAAGATAACACTAAAGGCACAACGTTTAACACTTACGCAGCCAATTTGGTGAAAATACATATTACTAGTTGCATTTTTACACAGAAAATTTTGGATGTAATCATCATCTAAAAGGACTGTGTCTTACAACTGGAACAGATTTAGTCCTATTTGTGTGTGTGGTTGAATTCCTTCTAATTTAATCAACCTTAAATAGAAATGAGATCAATGTTTCTATGTGGTTTTCTGAGGTTACAGGGAATTTATCATGTCACTAAAAATGAAAGTGAGCGGTTGGAGTGAAACATAAACATAAAAATCAATCATAAGGTTTGAGGGTGCACAAACTTTGTTTTTTTATTTTTTTATATAGCAAATCGTAACAATTTGAAATTCACATTTTTTTCTTTTCGTTTATCAATTTGACTTGTTGATTATTTTGATATTTTGGGTTAGAAGTGAACAGGTATGAGGAACTATATGAGCAGTTTTAAAAGCTTTATGCCATAATCTCAATTATATTGTAAAATCTCATATAGAAGAATTCTGCCTTAAGCTTCCAGAAATGCAAAACATTCAGATATTAAGATGTCAGAGTTTAAACTCTTCTGGGGCTCCGAATGGTTCCTGCTCTGTAATAAAGCATCATTCTGTCTTTTCGATGCGCGTTTACGGAGAAACACTTAATTTAAGGTAGATTAGACAGATCCACAACTGCAAAACAGAAAATACTTAAAGTCTCAAAGCAGTCTGCAGGAAAGTTGAAACGAGGCTGTACGAGATGACGGCTGACTTCATCAACAAATAACTTCAAAGACGAGCTGACTTTACTGTAGAGCCTCAGGCAGAGTACTCAACAATCTGGAGACAGCATTAAGGTGGTGCTATACATTCACTAGATAACATCGTACATCAAACAAACTCGGGGAAATACTACCCTGCTCTTGAGCTGCAGCAGAAAGTCATCTGGCTTTAGCCCACACAAAGGCTCCACATGAAAAACATACATGTGGAATACTTCAACACAGTTTAGAGTGTTGACACTGAACTTACTTGTTGGTTTAGAACTCATATTACGAGACTATACCACAAAGAAAGATTTAGCAGTTGATCCCTTTTACATTCAAAGGTTTAACATCCACCTGGTGCTGCTCTGTGGATTATTCCAGAAACTCCTATGTGTTGATACATATTTATCCATCCATTCCTTTACTAAAAAGTTGAGAGTTTTGTTTAAAAAATAAGAGTTCAAGGTGACTGTGTGAACCTCCGAGACCTGAAAAGAACTGAATGTGATGTTCTAAAATCTCAGAGTGCATCGACTGCCAATTAACCGTACATGGATATTTTGGACAATGGAAGAAAACCAGAGGAGAACCGAGCAGAACATGTGGACCCAGAACTTTCTAACTTCAACACAATGTTAAAAAAAACAACTGCAGAGAAATGTGCACACAAAACGTAAAAGACAAAAAGATGTGATATTGATCCGATACACATAACTATAGACCAGCTATCTGTCCTTACAGACAGGACTGTGTGCAGAGGGCAAAAGCACACAGATTATATGTAGTATACAAAGACAGCAGACACATCCTGTATGTATTACAGAGGACGAGGCTCCAGGGAGCCTAGACACCACCACAATCAGCATAATCTTGTAATTGTTGAGCGACACAAACACAAACTATTTGATCGTATTCTGCTTTCGCAAATATAAACGGAGGAAAAAAGAAAAAAAAATGGGGATAAATATCTGATATTGTCTCTGTAACTGGAGCTTCGACAACGTGTTGTTGGTCTTTTACAGGAAACCAAGATGAAATATGAGGGAGTTTTATCCACTGATTGGCAACAGAATTATTGGCACATTTATGAAAAACAGCAATTGACTGAAATGACAAACAAAAGAAGGAGAAAAAGCAAATGTGTGGAGAAATGAGAATGAGAGCCAAAAGACCAAACAGGGTAGAAATTAGAGGGAGAAGGACAAGGTCTGAGTGTAGGAGACCCAGGAATGTTAATCCTCTTTGTATGTCTCCCAGCAATGATTAAACTTTTCTAATATCAGGCATGACAAGTAAAAACGGGTCAGTAATGGGTCAGTTGCAGAAAAAGAAAAGAAGAAACACCAAAGCCAGTGGTTATGATCACAGCAGCAAAGCTTTAAAATCACACGATGCAAAGCTGCAAATAAGTGGGGTTCATTGCCTGCAGGCATTCGTGTACAGCAAATATCCAGAGCCTGTTAACCTATCTCAGCTGCTCGGGGCTGGTTATGAAGCCAATATGCAAATATTACCATTGTTAATGAATCTGAGCCACATTAAACTGTGATTCACCACAAAATCAGGCCCTGTGTGAAAGGTGACATAATGCCTGCTCATACTGTGTGAAAATAGTCTGAAAATCCTGCGAGCAGTGTGGCGGAGTCACAAAAAAACACTTAGCAGTTACACTAGGCTGACCAAAGGTGAGAGTTCATCACCAAACTGTGTGTTCCTAACCCCTGCACTTCCTGAAAAATGGTGCTCTCTGGAGGAAGATGAAGACACGGCGAGCACACTTTTCCACAGTTTAAGGAATCCCTGAAGTACAACTGGACATAATGGACTTTCTTTCTCTTTCTTTTATTTTTCTCTCACAGTTTCTTTTTCACCTCCTCTCGCCACTGTCAATGAGATGCATCATTACCAGCAGATTTAAAGACTGTGTGGTGAAGGTGAGGGACACAGCAGGGTCAAAGAGGGACTTGCATGTGTCTGTTAGCCTCTGGTGTCAGAAGGGAAACAGACTGGAGAAGTATTTCCCTGCCTGTCAGAGGAAAGGCCCTCTCACAGGAGAGCTCAGACATCATAAATCCTCTATGATTCTTTCCATGCGTCTCACTCTTGGTCTTTTCCCCCTCTGTGCCCAAATTTTTGTTGAAGTGTCAAAAAGGACCTGATTCATAATTTCCCATGAGTGGCTCTTTGAATTGGCCCTTCATGGAGCTTCAGCAAACCGCTCTTTCACATGGTCACAGTTCATCTGTGTCTGTGGTCAAACAATCTAAACCTCCATCAACCTTTTCTCACACTTTGCAGACACATGCTCATCTAACTCAGCTCCAGTTTGTCTAAGAAAGATCACGCTTTGCATTAAGCACAAGTCCTATTCCATCAAGACGTTGTTGCGAAACACAAGAAGCACCCAAGCACATTTTTTTCACATGCTCTCACTTGACTCTAAATATATTCTCACATCTAAAGTAGCGCAGTCCTGATCATTAACATTCTAACACCGACCAGCAGTTTTATCAATGACACACCCTTTGAAGTTGAGCTGTAGTTGGCATCAGATGTGCAAAAAATAGTGGAATTTGGTTGTCTGATAGAGAGAATGTCACTGTCTATCTGCAGGGTATGTGACAGAGGGATTTACACCCTCACCTCTGGACCAGTTCACTCATCAGGCCATTCACGTTCCTCAAATTCTTTGCAGGACAGACATAACCTACTGCATCTAACCCTCCTAAAAGAGAATCAACATGCATGTAATGTTCACATTTTACTTTACTATAACAAATAACTATAAAGAAACTGTATCTAAAGGTTAAATTGAACCTGCCAGTTTATTTGTACTACACATGACTGCCCTCTTCTGGTGAATTTTAAACTGTATAATCTAAAGTGTGTAAGAATTATTACATTCATAATTGGGATAGGTGTAATAACTTGAATCCTCTTAAGTACAGTTTAGGAAGAAATAAAATGTAACAGCAACTGATGATTGACTGCAGATTTTGGCCTGAGTTCATCCCAGTCAGCTGTGAACTCCACTGACTCAGAATGACTTACATCTCTGTACTCTTCAACAGAAGCAGCCAGTACAGTCTCACAGGACACACAACTCCATTAACAACAACATGGAAAACTAATGCACATGTGCAAATCCAAGTATAATTCCACATCTTCCTCAGTCTGCAGGAATTGCTGGTGTTCTAATTTAGACAGGAGTGGTTGTTTTTATCAAAATGTTGTTCTTTTCTTTTCCATCAGAACTGAACTTGTGATCATTTTAAACTGTTGCAAAACTGTGCTGTGGACTGTGGATATGTCATATAGTACTGGGTAGGGATTGAACACTCGATATTAAAAGACAGAATGAAGAAAGTAGATGTAAAATGAAAAGAGAAATAAAACATTAATTGAAACTAGAAAGTTCCTGGTGTAACTTTTAACAGGTCTGTCACCGTGTGATGACTGAGAAACTCTCAGCCAATCAGAAAGCTGCATTATTCTGACACTGAGCATGTGTGACAGCTGACAGGTGCTTCAAATGTGATGAAAAGGATGAAATAATCAAATTAATACTAGAATGTTTTGGGGAATGTGATGATTTCAGTGATTATTACATAGGATTACAATAAAGGGGAGATTTTTAAAGGATCCCATTGCCATTGTAACCAAAAATTCGATGTATACATGTTCACTTCTCCTGACCAAACCCATGGAACTGATGCATCACATGTGCAACAGGGTCCACAGTGTCTGCTGTGAGCTTACCGGGTGTGTTTGATGCTGAATGGTGTTGCTATGGGAATACAGAAGAAGGTATTGAAAAGTAAGTTCAATATGTTATGGAGTCATGTTTAGATAAAACTTGGAATGACATCAATAGTTGAAACCCTCAAAAAACCTAAATTTTAAGGATAATCTGAGTCCTTATTATATCTGGTTTCAGGGGAGGGGTGTGTTTTTTGTGACTTCCGTTGTCATACTCGAAACGCCACAAACCATGACAGTGCACCTCCGATGAGCAGCCCTGTCGGTTTAATGTGTCATACAGTACATGGAAATGCATCAGGCAGGTAGTGCTGTGAGGCATCTTGGGTACAGTTTTTGGTGACTTGCGTTGTCATAGTAGCACAAATAGCCAATAAAAGTAAGCGCCATCGTCCCAGGACAGAGCTGGACATTTTGATGTAGGATATGTGTGGGTGCGTCTTTCCGTTCAGGCCTTATTTATGCCAGCGGAAGAATAATAACGCTATAAATCTACCAAGAGACCCATCTAGAGGAATAATAGGAGCCTCCATCTGCTCCATATGCTTTACATTGGCCTCCATTGGCCCCAATAATGAAGGCATTTAAAATGACACCAGGACAAAGAGCCACAAGAAGGAAACTTCATTATTTTGCAGGTACATGTTAAAGGCCAGGTGATATGAACAAGATCCGCTCTTCATCTTCCTGATTTATTATCCACTTGTTTCACCCTTTGTCCCTTTTAATTTAACTTCCTCCATTTTTAAGTGCCAGAAGAAGCAGACGGCCATGTGCATTCTCCCATCTGTCCCTCGACATGCGTTACCAAAACCAGCACTCTCCAAAACACAGCTGATTGCCATGGCAGTGCAACTGACCAAGACTAAAACCTTAGCTGAGGAGAGTCTAAAGGGAGACAACTGTGAGGTGTGTGAATCGATAAAACACACCTGAATTCAATTGATGGCTGATTAACAGGCTTCTGTTGAACTGTAATCGTTTGAATCAGGTGTGTTCAAACATCTAAAACATGCAGCGCAGCGGGTCCTAACACACTGAGGTTTTCAGGGTTCAACAGATGTTCCGCAGACAGCTGAAGCTGAACATGTGCTCATTATTGTAATTACACATTTCCTCGTGGTTGTTTACAGAGTGGTTACCTGAAGACATGAAGCAAACCACATCTACTGTGTTTTGAATTTTAATTATGTTTAGTCTAAGTCTCTCACACACAGACCGACACACCCACACATGTCCAGTAAACAAAGACACAAGTACATACCTGTTATCAGTGATGGCTCGATGCTGAAATGCTACATCAGGAGAATGTTTAGATGCAGAAATATGCTATGCATGGTACTGAATCCTGAAACTCAAACTTACAAGTGAAAATGTAACTAATATGTATAGTCTTTAAATTTATTTCAGGTCATTTGCCATGTTTTTATTTTTACTTTTTATTTAAGGTTTTATCTGAAATAATCTCTGATTCAATTTGACCTACTTTACAAACTTTTATTTAGGTCCTTTAACCTTGTTGGTTTTCATATATCCCAGCTCCTAAACCAGCTGTATTTAATCAGACATAAATATACAAAAAAAACACAAAATGTCAACTTTGTCAGGCAGCAGAAAGGTCAGGATTTATAGCTTTTACACCTCATTTTACCCACCCTTATACTTCTTTCCATCTTAGACATACACGTTTACCAAAAAAAAAAAAATCTTAAAATGAAATTAACTAGTTTTTTGGTTACCGCTGGGTTCCCTGAAAACATTCCATAAACCACAGCTCAGTACACTTTACAGACACATAAAGCGTGGTTGGAATCCCCACTGGGCCAGTTCCACTTGCATGGCAGAACTACCCATTGCATCATGAACAAGCAAAGACACCTCAGTCTGTCCAAATCATACATATATTTTTGATAAATGACCCTGCATGGCCTATTTTTGGCCTTTAGACAAAAATCGGTTAAGTTCATCTGGTCTTCTACTATAAGTCCAAACACCCAGAGTTCACAGACCACATCTGCAGTAAACCCAAACCTGAGCAGAGCCAAGGTCAACACATGCTGCAAAGAAGCAGCTATAGTGCCACGGTTACAAATACAGAAACCCTAGACTTCCAGTAACTCTATACAGACAGATGCTTCAGTTTGAACCCAGTATATTCCTGCCAGGCAACATCTTTCTTTGAATGCGATCATAATATATGATTTTGCGAAAGTGATTATTCTTTATCGAAATTTCTACATGAGTAATTGCGACATGAATAAGGCCTGTAGAGTCTCAACACCTCATGAATCTCGTCTCCACCCGGTCCCGAGTTGATGATACATGTTTCTGTCCTTCAAGACGTTTTGATCCAAAGCGTGTTCTTGTTCCAAATGCTATGTCAACAACGGGTCCAGCACAGCTGCCAAAGTCCATGCTGATGTGGTCAGAAGTCTGGTGCGTGATGGATCTCCATGAGGGATTGAGCGAACAGCTTGTTATCAACAGCTATGATGGATGTACAGTACAACACTGCAAGAATCAAGGCCTTTCCTCTGGCCACCTTACAGCCTAACTCCCTTTCAAAAGACAACACTAAAACATAACACATACACAAAACTGTTGATTTCTATTTCATCTGATATTTTCCCCTGGAACTTTGCATCCACCAGAGAGACATTAATCACTAACACCTAGCAAACTGAACAAGGGCCAAACACACAATCCAAGTGAACTACTTTGGCAGAGCTGTCAATCTTGTCTTGGCAAAAAGCACCAGAAGTAAGGAGAAGAAATAATAAATACTGAAATAGCATAAAAATCTTTTACATGGGTCTGCAAAAGGCCACATACCTTTAAAAAAAAGGGTTAGCGAAGACCTCACAGGTAATTCTGTTTGATGACTTTTTCAAACCACCAATTTCATTTCTCCAGACTGTCTGTTTAAACACTTCCAGTGTACTATTAAATTTTATGTGTGACTAGGCCAAACTGCCCAGTACTATAAGTTATATAGACAGGGTTAAGAAGTATGCACCGGAGATTTCATCGTGCACGAAAAAGTAGAGTGCTCCTCAAAAACTGCATTGTTGCACTGTGAGTTTCTGAAAAAAAGACAGAACAAATGTTTGTGATTCCGCGAAAAATGTAACATATTTGTGCTTGAACAGAGACTTCTCTTTTGCATGTCTGACTGTGTTAGTCAGATTTTAGGGGTCAAGAAATGTTTAAATCTAGCTCAATGAAGTATCTTGAGACGCTAATTTAATTGTGTCTCTGATTCGAAAAGGAGCTAGAGCTAAATTAGCATTTATTTGTCCTGCATGGGAAAGTGAATCGATATCAGATCTTAGATACTGCACGGCTATTTGTGCAAATAAACTTAAGAAAACTAAATGGTAGAAGGAAAATACATCAAATTGTTTTGGAAGTTTGTAGGTGGCCTGTCTTTTTTATTCAAATTTGTGAGAAACCAAGTTGTTTGATTCCACAGAATCATTTTGTTTTTTTAATAGCATGATTTTCCCCTTCAATTGAAGACAAACTTCCACAGTCAAAATATGGGACTGTCCTCTTCTTGATCTAATCATCAGTGAAAGATATGTCAAACACAATATAAGTAAAATATGTGTAATAAATATATAAAAATTTAATATCAACACAAATAGATGAGTTAAATGTGCAAAGTCACTCAGGGATACAGATTCGGTAACAGAGACCCCCAACATCCAGTCCTTGTGAAAGTTTTGTTCTTTTCCAACCACAAGACCATAAGTTCAGTCTTGTTGGCAGAAAAGCAAAGTCTCTTTTGTTTGGAAGGAAAATAATAATGGCTTGTTGGACAATCCTGATTCACTTCCATTGCAGTTGTTGTTGTGGATTCCTGAGGATTTGGAGTAAAGTCATTTGAGGATCATGTCATTGTTCCATGCAGCACTGATACTCATGAAATGGGAATTCTCAGAACGTTAGTGCATCATGAAGTTCAGTGTTAAACTGATGGAGGACATGCTAACATGTCAAGCCAGAATCAAGTGCAAGTGAGCAGTTTTGTTGTGTGCATGACCAATAATATGGTATTTTGGGGGAAAAAAATGCTGCTTCACTGCAGAATTTCAGATTAATTACCTAAGAATTTAAGGTATTATCTTTACATGCAAAGTTTGAGGTGTTATTAGTAGTTTAATTGGATTTAAAACTAGATCTGCAGTAAAACTGAGATGATTTTAATCATGAGTTACACACCCTGCCTTGCCTGAAGCAGCTAGGATGATGCCATCAAGCTGCTGAAAGATGTTTTATCAAACAGAAGAGAGAAGAAGAAATGCCATGATATACACACACACAAACACACAATCCCAGGCAGATGCACACCGAGTCAACACAAGGGTTTTAATTCCACTGGGATGTCTGAAATGAAGACTGAGTCATTTGGATACAATTAGAAGCACCCAAGTGGAAAAGTTGGAGTAAATCAATTCAAAGTGATCTCGGTAAAGAAAAGTCAGTTCCAGTGGTAAAATCAATTTACCGTGAGTTTAATTAATGTTGGTTTTAATGGAGGCACTCAAACATAAAACAGTGCGGAAGTTTTGATGTGATTTCGGTTCTCTCGCTTTTACATAAGCTGCTATCTGTTTCCCCTGATGGTGTGGATTAAATAAAAAATGCAGCATTTTAGCGCCATCTTTTGCTTTAGGACTCAATGTACAACGACTAAAATGGACATTAAAATTGTAAAAATGGATCTTATGTACAGATCTGATTAAGAGATATGAGTCATATAACCTAAATCGTATAATACTGTGAGTTGATGTTCATGAAGTGAAAAGCGTTCACATGTTGAGGTCAAAATCAGAAGGCAGCAGAATTCCTAAAAATTGTGAGAAATAAATCTGAGGAGAAACTGAGAAGTAAGATGTAGAGGAGGTAAGAGGATGAAAGTGAAGAACATCTCCAGAGTCCAGCATCAATACTTCAGGTTGAATTTAATTTTAATAAAGTTTTTTTTTTCTTTTTTAGAATTCAAAATGTATTATTTCAGCTGTCACCCCAGAAGTAAACCTTCAATTCCAAAAAAGAAAACAGAAAAAAAGAATGCAATGATTCAAAAAGCTCATAAATCCATATTTCTAATAGAACATAAACAACATCAGATGTTAAAACTGAGCTATTCCAACATTTCATAGATAATATGAGCTCCTTTTGAATTTGATGGCAGCAACACATTTAAATAAAGTTGAAACAGAAGCAGCAAAAGGCATGAAAAGTAATTGGCACCATTCAGAAACAACTGGAGGAACGTTGGACAACTAATTAGGTTAATTGCTCACAGCCTGGTGACATGACTGGGTAAATAAAAGAGTCAGAGCTTCTATGTAAAGATTGGCAGATGTTTTCCAGTCTGCAACAATCTAAAATGTGTGAAATAATTTAAAAACAATGTTCCTCCAAGTACAACTGTGAAGACTGAATCTCCCACCAGCTGCAGTGAATAATTTATTTAATGGATTCAGAGAATCAAGAAGAATCTCTGTCAGCAAGAGACCAGGTGAAAGGTGAAAACTGGATTCTCTTGTTCTGCAGGTCCTGAGGCATTAAAGACGAGCCTGATTCTCCACTGGACGTCCTGCATAGGCTCAAAAACACTTCCACATACTGTATCACCGTCTGTCAGTCCAATCCAGAAAGGACTGCATCTCGTCTGGACCAAAGCTCATTTAAAACAGTCTGAGGTGAAGTGGGAAACTGTTCTCTGGTCAGATTTGATTCAAATTTGGACATATTTTTTTTTAGAAACCATGGACACTGTGTCTTGCAGACTTAAGAGGAGAGAGATCAATCAGCTTGTTATCAACAGACAGTTAAAAGTCTGCATCTCTGATGTTCAAATTTGTGATATCTCTGTTATATATATATATATATATATATATATATATATATATATATATATA
>SSNP01000081.1:1812050-1934672 GCA_006937955.1 Pachypanchax playfairii
CGAAAAATGTAACATATTTGTGCTTGAACAGAGACTTCTCTTTTGCATGTCTGACTGTGTTAGTCAGATTTTAGGGGTCAAGAAATGTTTAAATCTAGCTCAATGAAGTATCTTGAGACGCTAATTTAATTGTGTCTCTGATTCGAAAAGGAGCTAGAGCTAAATTAGCATTTATTTGTCCTGCATGGGAAAGTGAATCGATATCAGATCTTAGATACTGCACGGCTATTTGTGCAAATAAACTTAAGAAAACTAAATGGTAGAAGGAAAATACATCAAATTGTTTTGGAAGTTTGTAGGTGGCCTGTCTTTTTTATTCAAATTTGTGAGAAACCAAGTTGTTTGATTCCACAGAATCATTTTGTTTTTTTAATAGCATGATTTTCCCCTTCAATTGAAGACAAACTTCCACAGTCAAAATATGGGACTGTCCTCTTCTTGATCTAATCATCAGTGAAAGATATGTCAAACACAATATAAGTAAAATATGTGTAATAAATATATAAAAATTTAATATCAACACAAATAGATGAGTTAAATGTGCAAAGTCACTCAGGGATACAGATTCGGTAACAGAGACCCCCAACATCCAGTCCTTGTGAAAGTTTTGTTCTTTTCCAACCACAAGACCATAAGTTCAGTCTTGTTGGCAGAAAAGCAAAGTCTCTTTTGTTTGGAAGGAAAATAATAATGGCTTGTTGGACAATCCTGATTCACTTCCATTGCAGTTGTTGTTGTGGATTCCTGAGGATTTGGAGTAAAGTCATTTGAGGATCATGTCATTGTTCCATGCAGCACTGATACTCATGAAATGGGAATTCTCAGAACGTTAGTGCATCATGAAGTTCAGTGTTAAACTGATGGAGGACATGCTAACATGTCAAGCCAGAATCAAGTGCAAGTGAGCAGTTTTGTTGTGTGCATGACCAATAATATGGTATTTTGGGGGAAAAAAATGCTGCTTCACTGCAGAATTTCAGATTAATTACCTAAGAATTTAAGGTATTATCTTTACATGCAAAGTTTGAGGTGTTATTAGTAGTTTAATTGGATTTAAAACTAGATCTGCAGTAAAACTGAGATGATTTTAATCATGAGTTACACACCCTGCCTTGCCTGAAGCAGCTAGGATGATGCCATCAAGCTGCTGAAAGATGTTTTATCAAACAGAAGAGAGAAGAAGAAATGCCATGATATACACACACACAAACACACAATCCCAGGCAGATGCACACCGAGTCAACACAAGGGTTTTAATTCCACTGGGATGTCTGAAATGAAGACTGAGTCATTTGGATACAATTAGAAGCACCCAAGTGGAAAAGTTGGAGTAAATCAATTCAAAGTGATCTCGGTAAAGAAAAGTCAGTTCCAGTGGTAAAATCAATTTACCGTGAGTTTAATTAATGTTGGTTTTAATGGAGGCACTCAAACATAAAACAGTGCGGAAGTTTTGATGTGATTTCGGTTCTCTCGCTTTTACATAAGCTGCTATCTGTTTCCCCTGATGGTGTGGATTAAATAAAAAATGCAGCATTTTAGCGCCATCTTTTGCTTTAGGACTCAATGTACAACGACTAAAATGGACATTAAAATTGTAAAAATGGATCTTATGTACAGATCTGATTAAGAGATATGAGTCATATAACCTAAATCGTATAATACTGTGAGTTGATGTTCATGAAGTGAAAAGCGTTCACATGTTGAGGTCAAAATCAGAAGGCAGCAGAATTCCTAAAAATTGTGAGAAATAAATCTGAGGAGAAACTGAGAAGTAAGATGTAGAGGAGGTAAGAGGATGAAAGTGAAGAACATCTCCAGAGTCCAGCATCAATACTTCAGGTTGAATTTAATTTTAATAAAGTTTTTTTTTTCTTTTTTAGAATTCAAAATGTATTATTTCAGCTGTCACCCCAGAAGTAAACCTTCAATTCCAAAAAAGAAAACAGAAAAAAAGAATGCAATGATTCAAAAAGCTCATAAATCCATATTTCTAATAGAACATAAACAACATCAGATGTTAAAACTGAGCTATTCCAACATTTCATAGATAATATGAGCTCCTTTTGAATTTGATGGCAGCAACACATTTAAATAAAGTTGAAACAGAAGCAGCAAAAGGCATGAAAAGTAATTGGCACCATTCAGAAACAACTGGAGGAACGTTGGACAACTAATTAGGTTAATTGCTCACAGCCTGGTGACATGACTGGGTAAATAAAAGAGTCAGAGCTTCTATGTAAAGATTGGCAGATGTTTTCCAGTCTGCAACAATCTAAAATGTGTGAAATAATTTAAAAACAATGTTCCTCCAAGTACAACTGTGAAGACTGAATCTCCCACCAGCTGCAGTGAATAATTTATTTAATGGATTCAGAGAATCAAGAAGAATCTCTGTCAGCAAGAGACCAGGTGAAAGGTGAAAACTGGATTCTCTTGTTCTGCAGGTCCTGAGGCATTAAAGACGAGCCTGATTCTCCACTGGACGTCCTGCATAGGCTCAAAAACACTTCCACATACTGTATCACCGTCTGTCAGTCCAATCCAGAAAGGACTGCATCTCGTCTGGACCAAAGCTCATTTAAAACAGTCTGAGGTGAAGTGGGAAACTGTTCTCTGGTCAGATTTGATTCAAATTTGGACATATTTTTTTTTAGAAACCATGGACACTGTGTCTTGCAGACTTAAGAGGAGAGAGATCAATCAGCTTGTTATCAACAGACAGTTAAAAGTCTGCATCTCTGATGTTCAAATTTGTGATATCTCTGTTATATATATATATATATATATATATATATATATATATATATATATAGATAGATATATCTCTGTTATCTGATGTTACGGGGTTGTATTAGTGGTTTTTTTTTTCAGGGAATATCTTCCATTTTTCAGAGAAATCCATCCCAACAACAAGGTTCACAGGAGATGCTGAACTGGACTGCAGCAGCTGCCTTCAGAGTCAAAAAGAGATAATATTGTTTATGAAAAGGTCAAATTTTGAGACATGTTGTCCACATTCTGTTGGGAATAAATTAAATGTATGACATTTTCAAATGATTTCATTCTGCTTATATTTACATTTTAAAAAATTGGGATTATACTTTATCTTAAACAACCTAAATATTACATAGTGTTACTGTTATTATATATAATTTTACTGGGTACTGTCATGATTTATGATGTCATGATCAAGAGGAAAAGAGTTTCACTGCACAAAGAAATCCAGCAGTTAACCTGTAAAATGTGTTTTTGGGGGAATCTTATTGCAGTGTAAAAATATTTCCTCTAGATGGCCACAGATACTAACTGAAGGCAGGAATCAGAGGAAAGCAGAAAACTGAACTCTACAAAAACATAACAAGGTCAACAGCAGTTTCCTCTGTCTATAAGTAGCATCTTGTTGAGAACAAATCCGACTTTAGATTCTACCTCTCTTTACAGTTCTGTGAGGAACTTTAAAATAAAGTTACAGATTAACATTGTGGCAAAAACTGCTACATTTGCAGTTTAGTAAAAGTTCTTGTCTCTGTAGTTTGTTTATATACAAAACAGATTGGGATTCTCGTTCTGTGGATCATTGTAGGGTTAAAATACAGCTCCAGATATCTGATGACAAGGATCGTGTTTGTGGAGTCGGGATGACAGATCCGTGACCGCACTATAAACCATTACCAAATTGGTTGAGCTCACATAAGCTCTGTGCAGGAGCTTCTTAATTTGTCAGTATGAGTATAGGAAATGTTAAAAATTAATGGACTTTGGATGACTGACTGGGAGTAAAAACATCCACAATATACAAATCTGACATTCTATGCATTAAAACTATGACAAGTAGATTTGATTTTTAGTAACTCTGACAAGTTGCGAACAAAACAATATATTTTGCATTAGTCGAGGCCAAAAGTGTCAAAAATGCTGCTGTTCTTCTTCTCTTCTTCTCGTCTAGTGTTCAGGGTGGTAACAAGTTCACATGAATTTTGATGAAGATGCCTCTGTGCACTGTCAGGGTCAGCTGTTCTCTATATGTGGCTGTTTGTAAATGATCTGAGCTCTGATGCTAGAAGAGCTGCTGATGCTCCTGAAATAAAATCTCTCCCTGGATTTCATCTCACCTGTTACCAATAAACACTTTATTGGTAAGAGCCAATATCTTTGCCAATATGGGCAGCGGGTCAACGTTCAGTCATCCTGTTTATAAACCTTCTCCTCACTCAACCGCTGACACTTCTGTGACCCTGTCGGAGGTGTCGTCATGTGTCTCTGACCTCTGCTGTAAAACAGGCAGATCTATTATGTAATTACTTTAGAGACATTGATTCTTAGAGCTGGTTTGCTTCTTTTTCCAACTATAATGAACAATCCACCTCACTTGGCTTGTCATCAGCTGGCAGTGCCAACAGGCAGCCCTCAAACTGTTCCTCCAAGATGACCCGTCCTGTATCCTGCACAGCAAATGATGCACTGAGGACGAAACAAAGACAGTTAAATGGTGAAAAGACAAATAGCTCTCCAATATATCTTGTTAATTTTTTTTTCTTTACTAAAATGTGTTATTTTTAGTAGAGAAGCAGCTCAACTAAATATAATCAAGCACACTATCTAATATTTAATACAATATCATATATGTTAAGAAAAACCTGATTTTTATAAATAAAAAGGGACAAAAAAAACATCCCACATCTGATCATTGCTGTGAATCGGTTAAGTTAAACTCAGAATTTCTGTGTCTGCAGGAAAAAAAACACAAAGAGAATTTTAAAAACATATCAGAGTATTATTTAATATGTCCTCCTATTATAAAAAATAGTGAGGTTATTTCATGACACAGCTCCTCTTTTTTTTTCTACATGAGATTTGTGCAGATAAGCACTAAAATAAGTCCAGACAGAAACTTTTAAAAACCTGACTCCTGTCTTGCTGCTTCTGGAAAATGTCAGCGCTGCAGTAGATGTGTGAAGTGGCTCAAGAGAGATCACGACAGACGTATGTCGGCTTGGGCAGAAGTTGAAATTTTCTCTATATGGTTTCGTATCCCTGCAGACAAATGAGAACAGAAAAACGAAAAGCATGTTTTTTTTTAGTGATGCACTGCGCAAACCTCGTGAAACACTCATTTTTTTTCCTGTGGATTTTTCATTTCAGCAGAATGTTTTTTCTTTCCTCTGTTTTCTTTTCTTCTCTTTGCAGCTCTCCAACAGACAGTGGATCAAGTTGGACTTTATAAATGCTGAAGCTCTGATAGGGCAGCATCGATCCTGCAGTTTAATGATACCCAGTATCATCACCATCTCTTTCAGTTTAGCTCTTTGTCTCTAACAAACTCATAAACATAAATTATTTTCATTACACCAAAGCACCTGATGACCGAAGGAGCTGTAAATTTCCTTCATGCACCCACAATCAGCAGGTGATGCATTCGAAAATTAGCTGAAGGCAAAAGCAGATGTTACGTCAGAGGACTGACTTTTCCATTTAACCAAAGTAGGCACATAAAATTACACACACACATGCATGCATGCATGCCCACACAGCCCTCTTTCTCCAGACCAACGCTAACACTAAACATCCTCGGGCCTGCCTTGGCCGGTGGTTTGATAAATTGGCCCTTTCATCATGTCGATGTGCATTGTGTCAGTGGGTTCGTGATTCCGTGAGTGTGTGCTTGTGTGTGTGTGTGTGTGTGTGCCTGTCTGCCTGGGTACATTGTCTGGGCTGCAAAGTGTTTGGCTTCCTCACTGAGGGCTGCTGTCACAGCCTCTGAAAGCGTGTAATAAGCGCCCATTCTCTCAGAATGAATACACATCCATACACTAGCACACACACAAAAAAAGTGACATTTCAAAAAGACTCTGGGTAATCAAACAGAAAAATTATACCAAGGGGCATGGCAATGTCATTCTTTTCAGCTAAGCTCTGAATGTTGCCCAAACGACGGCTCTGTGAACTGTTTGGAAGCCACTGGGAATTAATGCCATTTCGATATATCACTGATGTTTATTGTTGGCTGTGCAAAACATTTTGGCACCAAACCCCGAGTTTTGCAGCGATAGAATGAGATTCATGGCAGTATAATAGTGTCTTCATTTGACTGGGATGTAAAACAAAAATGATTCTTTATTCATATTCCCTTTTAAAACAATCCTCTCTGAAATGTTTCTATTCATATAGAGAATTTTTCAGTTTTAACAGCCTCCAATTTATCCGATCTGAGTTGGAGTTTCGATGCACAGTTTCACTGTGTGGCATGTTGAAATTCATTATGTGAGAAATGTCTCGTTATCTGCACTCGTTACTGTTGTTACTTTACAAGCTCTGATTGGTTCTGCAACATTTGTCTAATTGATGAAATGTATTAAAGATGCCAGATTGAATTTCAGATGAAACGTTGGTGCACCAGTCATACTATGGTGCACTTTCAACTTTTTGAACTAAGTGAAAAAACTTTGCATGACTTAATGACACTTTGATATACATTCACCCATGTGTTCATATTACAACTTACCAGCTGGTATACTGTTAGCAAATTACAAAATTATTTAGTCATGTATAGATAATGAATAGAAAAATCAATTATGACAGGATTTTAGAGACTTTTATAACAATTCTTACATAAACTTGAGAAAATATATTAGTGACATTACGTAAAAATAATTTGTTTTTATATAAATAATTATGGTTTTTCAAAGTAAAACAGATGGATTTGCAACAATGTGAAATACTAAAATACAGACCAAATAGAGTGTGGCCTGGTAGATTATTAAGGGAAATAATGATTATTTCTTTTGAATCTAACCTAACAATTTGACATAAATGGAAATAATCTATAACCTCTAAAAAGCCAAAGAAAATGAACTTGGACCAGTTCAGTTTTATTCTGTCTGGTAAGTTGTCCTCAGCTAACACCATTCACAATGGACCAGCGTAGGCTAGTTTAATATTCTAAAAATATCATATTACAGTCACAAGTAGATCAGTTCAACAATATCATATTTTTATTCTATTGGCAGCCTGTTGACTCTCAGCACCTGACTTGTCTCAGCTGCAATCAATAAAAGGTGCAAAAACACAATGCAGTCCCTTTGTGTGACACAACCCCTCCTGCTCTGATCCAGTTATTTAGAAAGTTATTAAATGGAAGAGTTTCAGGTGATCTTGTCAAACCAGAACAAGCAAACAGAACAACCAACAATCCATCAGTGTCAGAACATCGCGGAGAATGTGGACGCCTCGGTGTCTCTGTTTGTGTAAGATGTCATCTACGTGGATGCACCGTGCAGGGACCCACTCACTCGACCAGTGCTCCCACTCACTCACGGAACAAATCAAGCATTTAGTGTACACACTATCGCACGCGCCGTGTGAGCCGAGAGCGCTTTGTGTCGTTCATTCATCCCGGTGAAGGCTGCACGCTGCTCACACTTTCTTCTCCTCTTCCTCCGCTCAGCCGGTCATTGATCTTCTTCCCCTCTCCGCTGTTCCTTTTTGGTCGGAGTTAAGTGGATGATATCAACAGATCTCCTTCTCTTCTTACCTCCGTGACACCACGGATCAGGAGCATTCGTTAGAGGACACGCGCGTCACGACAGAGAGCAGCACGAGGGAGTATTTTGATTATTCACATCAATTTTTTTGTAATGTTTTATTTCTGGGAAGGGAAGTCGTAGCTGGAAGCAAGAATATCTGTGATGAAAAACGCGGACTCCCGGTGAGTTTTGAGGGATTTTAACGGAACAGGTGCGTTAAAGGAATACAGACAGAGCAGTTGGATGGTTGTCGGTTTCCAGGAGAGTCACTGCCTCTGCGCAAGGTGAGTGATGGATTCTGAAGCCTGTGATGGAAAATACTGACCGGAGTTTGTGCAAGAGATGATTTATTGACCTTGAAATTTGACTTCAAGCCTAATTCACAAGAAACGGTTACTGAAAGTTTTCAAAGCTCATGAATTTCTGTTTGGATCTTGAGTTTAACCCATTTCAGAACAAGTCCCACAAACTTTGTTTTAATAAATCTTGGGATTTTTGCAGGTTGTTTACAGCAGCAAATCAATGTCCTGTTGCATTTAAGTTAACACCTTTAAATAATATGTGGCTTCTTCATATAAAAAGCCTCTTTTTTCTTGCCAGCAGTTGTTAAATACACAATTAATTACTATTAGGAAATGTCTATTATGAGTTGTTCTGAACGCTTTTCTTCATAAATTCTTTGGACTATAAGCGCAATGCACATGCAGAGACTAGGTGTGGCACTTTGTGTCACATAAACCCCTAAAGCTCATGTGTAATATCATAGTGGTCTAGAAAGTTTGACTCAAGAGAACAAGCATCTTTTTTGATCCATGAATCATCTAATATATATTTTTGTTCCTGTTTAGGGTCTCATGCTGGCAACTTCATGATCATTAATAATCATTAAAACATGAAGTTGCTTACATTTATATAATATCTTAAATCATTCAGTTTTCATGTATTTTTCAATGAGTTAAAAGAAACATTGAATGAACAATTTTACAGTATTTTAAACTGACTAAAAATATAAATTCAGCACAAAATGTATAAGGAAGTTTGTGTTATATTGTTGCAATGGATTATTTCCCAGTAATGATTCTTGCAAGAACTCTGAGGCAGCACCTTTTAACTGGTGCAATGTTTGTGAGTGATGTGCATTATATTTATGTCACGTTAGAATAACGTCCATGTCAGCTCACTGAGTGATACAAGTTTATTATCCTTTTAAGGCACCTGGCTGCATGTTGGTATGTCTGACCCACAAAAACACATATAAGTTCCAACAAACATGTCTGACGTCAACGTGATTTTTGACAAATAAATTCATCTGTGTCATTTATCACTGCAGATAAGGACACGTTTCTACCTCCATGCTTCCCTTTGAGCTGCTTTAGGCCCAACCCTCATGCTCTGTTTACATATAGGGACTATTGATCCCAAGTCAGCACAAGTGATCGCCAGTCCTTTGCTGTGATCAATTCAGTCTTTGCTGACTTTTACTGTACTTCATGTCGCTGTATCAAACAACCCAGCTGGCAAAGAAGAGCACAAACTCTATAGTTAGATTAACAACTGAATTATCTGTATTATTCTAAAGGAAGTGAACAATAGACATTGCTGTGCCCAGAACCACCAAACAATAGCCACGAATAAATCAAAGAGAAATAAATGTATTAGAAGAAAAATGTTGCAAACTTTAAAAAAAAACAACACTACAAATCCACTGAAGTTTTACTCATTCCATCACTTTAGCTGCTTTATTTACAATTTAAATGAAAAAGCAAAGCAATTATTAATTTTCTTTGTTTAATTGTTTTCATACCAGTTTTTTTTTTTTTTTTGTTTTACATTTGAGGTTTTTTTTTAAGCATTTTCATTCTCGAAGTACTTGGACTTTTTAATGCTCCTTCATTCTCAGTCTCTGTGTCTCCAGAGGCGAGTTGATTAACTGACTGGTGTAATTTACCCACTCCTAAACTTAGTAGCAAACAAGTAGTGTTGTTCTTGAAAAGTAGCTGCTTTCCTATACAAATAAAATCAAGAGCATGCGTGCTGAGACGGAGAAGACCCAAACAACCAGTCTGCAAGCAATTACTGAAGTCGTGATGCTCCTGAAAAGTTGCTTCGGCTCCTTGTTTTTTTTAATAGGACAAAGATTGATTGGGTTGAGTAGGTGTGTTTCTTTCTGTGTGTGTTTCCTTCGGAGAGTGTTCCATGGCAACAGGCAGCATATCATCTTCAGATTTTTTTTTTTCTCACACACCCTGTGCTGTGACCTTTCTGCCAATAGTGTACTGTCTTTGTATGGGTGCATCTGCATCTGTGTGTGAATGTGTGTGAGTGTGTGTGTGTGTGCATGGACTGTTTGACCTTTCGTAGTGTACATTCATTAATAGCTGCATAATATCTAATGTGGAACCAGTCACTGTTAATGCCTCCACAAGCAAGTTGTTGAGTGTTTTTCACAACTGCATCAGGAAACTGTCAACATTATCTAACAGCGTTTGTTTCCTGTCAAAGTCGACGTCAAAATTGCATAACACGAAAAATGACTTGATTTGCAGGTTGCATGGTTGTTGTGTCATGTTAATGTCAGTGTTAGACTCATAACCAGTTGCATAGTTTGTATCTGAGCAGACGGGGCTCTTTAGAAATCAATTTTCTTTTGCTCCATCAACGTGTTTGGAAACTAGCTTGTAGCCAGATGGAAGGTAATTAAGGAAGGAGAGCACAGTATTCTGGATGTATCACTCAATTAGAGAGAGAGATTACACATACTGGGTTAAGTTTGCATTCTTTTTCCCTGAATTTGTTTAAACAACTGCCTTTCTCTATAGATACAGACTATTATTATTCTATGTTACATGCTACAAGGTTATGTCCTGTTTAGATCAAGTGTATGTGTGTGTTTGTTCTCAAATTCTTTTCTAATGCATTTATATTTACAGTACCCACAAATCTTTATATTAAACCTCTTTTCTTGTTGCAAAAAAGAAAAAATCTCAAATGTTAAATGTAGGAAAAAACTGTCATAAATATCAGACACTGCATTTACATTTATCATGGCAAAACTGAAGGAAATGTAACTTTGTAGTGTCTGCTTCATTATTAATTAAATCTAAAAACCTACATGAGTGTAAAGAGTGAAAGAAGGAGACCAAGTCAAGCATTTATTACAAAGTCTTCTTTAGCACATTCAAATATGCCTTCAGCCAAAGAAATAGCAAAGAGTTAATGAATCTCCAGAACAGCGTTTACTTATAGAGCGTCCGTATTTTCATTTTCCAAAGTAACCGTCTCATAATAAATTGGACCATTTTTTATAATCCGATCTTTGTTAATGTGACTACAGTCACAGAACAGCCCTTGTTTGTGTTTTGACCCGTTGCTTGTTATTGATCTTTAAAGTTAAATATCTTCAGGCAGGCTCAGACCTCTTGTTTGACAGAGTAAAGCTGCTGCTGTATCTTTAGACTGAACACAACTTACAGATATCGGATTCCATGTTTTATCAGATTGATCAGAAACTTTCTGTTTCTTGTGTAAAGGATTTTTTTTAGAAGTAAACCTGATAATAGTACATATTAAAGTAAAACTCCCCACTTATCTTGACCTACTTTTTGTTTATTGAAGCAAGGATAAGAAACTAATTGTAAGCTATAAAGAAATCTTTGTTTATTTTCTGTGTTTACTGCAGGTCATTGCAGAGATGCTTCGGTGTAGATTTATTTCCCTTTTTGACTGACAGCAATCAATATAATCGATGATCAACAAACTGTGGACTACAGTCAACAGTCACAGGGGACAGTATGTGGACATTATACAGGCAGGAGAGTTTACATCATGTTTGGCACTATTACTGTCTTCTTATAGCAATTTACAGTCCATGGGATATAAATGGAGACTATTCATTGAGTAATCTCTGTTACATGTTCATTACTGTAGAATTTGAGCCTGACAGTGTTAGAAATGAGCACTTTTACTCTGACACAGACTATTTATCCTTTAAAATTCATTGCACATCTATTTTGCTATTACCATGTCTAGCTTTGAATGACAATACTTGATTTTTAAACCCATTACAGTGGAAATGTAACAACAAGCTGGATACAATGTGGTTATTAAAAATAACAATTATAATAAAATGAATCCAGCTTCAGGTTATTTTAAAATTAAATCACGTTTTTTATATTATTCCTCTTTCATGGCTAATGCTACATCTTGAATTATAGCTTTTTATTATATTAAAACATCATGCTAACTTGCCAATGAAAAAAATCCTTTCAGAGTAAACTGGTTAACTGTAACAATGACAATTCAAAGATAAATAATAAAAATATTTGGATGTTTATATACGCTCATGCTGACCCAGACTGGAGTTTACAGTTACACAGCAGCTTAAACAGCTGATCTTGCATATACCATTGATCAAAGGTAGATTTGAAAGTTTCTCTATAATTAACTAACAGACATGCAGAGGTGCACACAAACAGTGAGAACTCTCCATATCATGACTGATTCACTTTAACTTAACAGACACCCAGAGACACACAACCAACTTATAAATATAAAACAGAAGCATCTGACTGACAGTAAAGCAGTCATTTTAGTTCTGCACATGTCCCCTGAGGAACAAAATACATCATTGACTCAGAGCTGCACTGAGCTGCTGCAACTATTTATATACCTGCTTTATATCCAAAATACCAGACTTCAGAATGTTACGCAGTTGAAAAACAGCATTTGATTTGCGTTGGCTGAGCCTTTTGTGGTCGAGAACAAGCAGCTTATTTTAGCAATTAGCCGAAAAGAAAATGTCATATTGGTAATTAGCTGTTTGCAGTCAGTGTCAGTTCAATAATGCAAACAAAGAGACTGAGGTAGGACGGAGAGATGTGCGGGAGGGAAACTTGTTACGAAGCTGGAGTCACTTCAGTTGTTCCACTCATTGCAATTATATGGCTGATTTATTTTACACTTCTCATTTGTTTTTTCCACAGATTTTTTTAATTCATTCTTCATATTCACTTTATATTGGCTTAGTGTTGCAGTTTTAACAACAGCCCTGCAGTAATCTAACAATGTGCTATATTTGGTGACACTGTAATATTGAGAGTAACTGAGTTTTTGCTTAGATTTTGAAGACTGTCTCAAAGATGATGCTGATGTAGAATATTTATCCCTGAGTATTGACTGTCAGTGTCAATATTTACTGTATTGTGATGCTGACACTGTGGGTCTGCTGTACATTACTCAATACTTTCAGTGTTTACAAACTACAAGTGTTAAAAGGGTATTTCAGACATGTTTAAGTGTATTTCTGGATAAGAGTTCTAAATAAATAATATCTTACTCATCATAAATAGCTTCTCAAGCAGCCTCAGTTTGAAGAAAAGAGTGTTAATGTACGGACGAGCCAACAGCATGTCCGAGACCAAAGTGAACTGCTGCATTCTTAAAACAGATCGAATCCCCTAAATTTCAGAATTATAATTGAGAAATAAAAATTTGTACTCTGCTGTCAATTTTGCATTAACCCAAAATGTGCATGTGCCAGGTGTCATGTCTGGCAGCAACATAAAATATAATGTGGTGCATTGGTTTCATATGAAATTTGGGGGTTTGGAGCCATTTTAAGAGGGTATTTTGGTCTTGGCTGTATGTATCTCAGACCAAACAGACCAGACAGAAAGAGCCCCCCCCCAAAAAAAGGTTTAATGTGAACAAACAGATAATCAATCCTTTAGATCTCAGTTTAGAACAAAGTTCTGTAACTTCAACAACAAGTAAAGGGTAAAGTCAGTTATTTAGGCATTACAGCCCTTAATAATTTGACAAATTTCAGGCTTTTGATAAAATGATAAATTACCCTTTAAATGTCTTTGTCATTCTTGATTTTAGTGCCGAGTCAGTGATTGTTCTATTTCTTTTTAACTGAACATCTGGACTGTTAGATGACCCGGAAAATCCCACAAAACAGGACAGAAACATCTGGTTAAAAAATGGTCTCGTATAAAAGCGGTGCAGTTAGTTGCTAATGGAACAGAAAGACCCCGACAGTTTTGTTGCCACGCAGCATAGCACCCTCCATATGTTACAGTAGCATAAAAGCCCCCATTAAAACTTTCAGCCGCCTTTTGTCTCCCACCATTAACTCTGTTTGCCTAGGAGTCTGTTACTGATAGACACACTGAGGCGGAGATGTGCTCAGTTAAACTGGGAAAGCCTATTTTTGTCCGAACTAATACTCTTCTTTCACCTTTTAATAAGTCCCGTGTTGTGGCCTAAAGCAAAAGATCTTTTATTATTATCATTAACAGCTAATGGTCTGCAGAGAGAGATTCTCTGAGATAAGGCTACCCAAGTACCCTCATGAATACAAAGGTCTTGTAAAGGCAGAGAGGTTATAAAATGTAAATAAAGCAGATGAAAGGAGATAATACATGATGGTTTGTTTTACAAACCGCTTTGACCTCACTGCCAAGCTGCTTTGAAAGCAAGACGTAAGCATCATTTAGTGCTACTGAAGCATTTTATTCAGGCAATCCACAAAGAACCATTAGTCATTTTTGCCTTTTTAGAACCAGCTTTTTGACCAGCTGCAAAATCAAAACAAGCTAAAAAAGAAAGTAGCCAAATAAACCATCTAAACCAGGTTGACTGGCAGCACGAATTCAGCAGATAAAAAACAGTTTTTATAAGAATCTGGCAGTACGAAAACATTTTCCGTGCCAAGATGAAAACCAGTAACAGGTTATGTTTGTTTGTCTTGCTGTCACAAAACAACCTCACTGGATTGTAATAAATTTAACTGAGAGGTGGAACATAAGTAAAGAGACAACCATCTAAATCCTGGAACAGATACAAGATACTCTCTTAAAAAAAAAACATCTGAGGATGAGCTACTGGTTGACGAGACATTTAAGTTGTATATTTAGAGGCGGAACCATAACTTGAATCCTGGATTTAAGTTACCACCACAATAGCATGATGATGGAATCTTATAAATGCAAGTACATTTACAGCTGATCCCTGATTTTTGCTCTAGTCGACGATGGGAATTTACCAGCTCATACACAAACTCAGTCAAAACAAGTCACTTGATGCTCTTTAAACCTGTGAGGTTATTATAGTTGTCATTAAAGTATATCAAGCCGATGCGATCCCTTTATCACCTGCGAGCCAAGTACACATCTGACACTGACAGAATCTCTTGTATGCTGGAGAACACTTAGCAGAAACCAGCTGACACATTAACGTCATTAAGGAAGACATGGAGCAACAGCTGAGTTCGCTGTTCGGCTCAACGGACTCGAGTAATTCTGTGGATCAGAAGCCAAGAGGAGAGCAAAGTGGATGGAGATGAGACAAATTGAAACTGATAGCTGTATATTTTTAGATGTATTTTCTTTATTTGTAGTCACTGCAGATCTGCATTGAAGTAAGCCAGCTGGAGTGGTCTAAACACCATCTTGGGGAGGTGTTTCAAGCACGTGTCATCACGTGGAGACAGCAGACACTCACCGGAAAATCTTAAACACACAGTTTAAGTGTCAGAAGTTGTGTTTTAGATTGTATAGCTCTGGATCTTTTTTATTATGATCCTTTAATCAGATTTAATTAATTTGTTTCATCCCTTATCCCTAATAGGGTTAGATAATGTTTTAAACTAAAGGTCAACATATATCTATAGCTTTATTCTTACTTACTATTTGGTATTTGTATGTAAACTTTTGAGATATACTACCTTTTCATTCAGAAGCTAAGCTTTATTTATTTATGCAATATTGTTAAAGAACATGGTCTGCCGGGTGAGGAAGAGCATATACATTTTTGTCAGGTGTAAAATATCTGCATGCGTATTGCTGCTACAGTAAATGCATAAAAAATTTGCTCTGCTATCCCAAGAGTAGATGAGTCTACTCTACATCGTTCTTCATGAATAATCATGAATCATGAATAATCCCTGCCCTCAAGACCAAAGGAAGAGCTAAAGACGGCAGAAAAATGAAAGGCTTAGTGTGAATATGTGTCACTGATTTGGTCTGTCAACATTAAGATACACCAACTCAAAGAGCAGAGCAAGGTCAAAAACAGAAAACCAGGCAAGAGGACTGACTTTACTCTAAAATAAACATGATGGCCGACTCGTTACACAGTGTTGATGTTGTTAGACGCCAAAAAATTACTTATCAGCTTTTTCTTCCTGTTACAGAAGGCTGTACTTTGCACCAAATCTTAAACCATCTTGACAGCTCATGGGCTGATGAGTGACGGCAAAGAAAAGAACTGCTTTTACCATGACGGAACTTGTAGCAGAACCAGATTCATTAGGAACAGAGAAAACAGAAAAGGGACTTAAACACAAAGAATATGAGCCAAGAAAATATGAGTAATATGGAGGAGAAAAAGAATGAAAATAATGTTATTAAAGTGTAGATCACAGTTATTCGGGTGATCCATCTTTAGACATCTTTAAAGCTAAATACAGCATCTGCTTTATGGTGAAGTCTGACACAGTAACTAAAACTTATGTCATTTTACTTTTAAAAAGTCTAAAAGTACAAATAACTCTGCAGACTAAGAATTAAAGGAACTTAAGGCAGCTTTACAAAATCTGACTCAGTGCTGCCGCGACAGGCGCTGTGGCTAACTGCAGCCACCAGCCAAGCCGGCACGGGAGCGCGCACAGACACTTTACAGACTGTTCGTCTTCACAGCACTGCACCGGGGAGGCTAACATACTTCACGTCAGGTCTCTCCACTCTGTTATTTGATTTGATCTCATCATTTTCATACTGTATCAGGCTCTAAACACGACCTATAATGTTTTCTCACCTGGTCACAAGGAAATGAGCCATGTCAGCATCCGTTTTTACTCCCAAATGCAGCTGAAGTTCCCTCCATGAACCGAACGTATATCCAATATTTATGCGGGTGCCTGCCCGGCTTCGGTCATATTTTTTTTTAGACTCACGAGATGCCGCTGATAAAGTCTTTTTTTTCTTCGTGGTGCCACTTTTTTGGGGGGTGAGAGTGGATGCAGTTCGTTTGCTGGCTGCAGAAACATCCATAAGTATACCTTCAGTGTTTGAATCCAAGTCCACGGCGTCCATGTACTTCCTGTTCAAGAGCTGTCGGCAACGCGCATGCAGCGTCAATTTACGTCACATCCCTACAACTGCGCGGGAAATTCGGACGTCGAACTGCAGCGCATTATGTGGCACACAGCGTTTCCAAGGCAACAGACATATATGCGGATGGCCTCGTTATTTTGGGTTTTTAATGCTTCATGACCCATTAGCATTGAATAAACTGGAAATGCATGTGTAGTTTTTCACAAATCTTGCCTTATGTCCCTTTAAGTTATCTGTTAAAGAGGCCATTTCATACAAATTTCAGGACTTTGTGGTTATTTCTTAAGTATTAACCAGTAATATGAAACATTTTATATCTAAAAATCATCAGGAAACACTGATTAACAGACCTTTCAATCTGTCTGCGTCAAAATTTGTGTGGTTCCGGCTCCTTCCGTCAGGCTTCATCCGCAGCTCGTTCATATTCATTATTCGAATTTGCTGAACTGTGATTGGCTAACAAACTAGCCTATCAGAGCAAGGTATACTGTTTCCTGCCCCGCTGCGCATGGCAACGTCAGACGTCGTGTCTTCCTGTTTGCTACGTCTTATGCTAACAGCTTTTAGCCAGCAGCATGCTAGGCGTGGTTTCAACTGCGGGAGCTGCTGAATACTAACGAACAAAGGAGTTGTGACGAAACAGATACAGGACGTTCGGACTCGGGAGAACTCGGGTGTTATCTCCACCTGGGTAGTTTGAGCGATTAAAACTGAAAGAGAAGTTGTTGACCTGTTTTCACACCCACTATGAAGGTAAGAACACCTGTGGAGCTAAAATATTCAACAGAAACCTCAGAAAAAAAACGTTTTTAATGGAAGGGCCTCTTTAAAATAACAGGAACATACAATGCTTTGATTATAAAAACCTTTATACATGAAAGTAAGATTTGTTACCTCCACCAAGGAGGTGATGTTTTGTTTGTCTGTTAACAAAATAACTTAAAAACGTATGGATGGATTTTGATGAAATTTTCAAAAAAAGTCATAAATGATGATCCGGATCACCATCTGGATCCAGGATCATTGTCATATACAGCTGTTTTTAACATAGCTGCATGAAACTCCATAATAAATGGTCTGTGTGCTTGGTATAAAAATGCCGCTTATTTTTTGGTGTAAATCACAATTTGGGAGTAACTGAGGTGTTTGGTGGAGGTCTGAGGTCTCTGAGTGATTTTCTATTTTTCTTCTGGAATAGACGGAGTCAATGTTGCAAAACTGGATGCATTAAGTCTTTCTGCAAACATTCTTAGCAACTTTTGCAAGTAAAACTTGCAACATTAGTTTAACACTTTAAAACAAGCAACTGGAAAAAAATAGGAGCCTTTGCTTTAGGTACTTGGTACGACGTGTGTGCTTGTACTCTTACGTATGTATTGAATTGGCTGTATTTAAGCTTGTCTATAAATCTGGTTTGCAGTATTAGAAAAATATTACACGGTATAAAACAAGCTTGAGACTCTAGCTGTAGTTTATTATTGAAGACTTTAAATTTAAGGGTGGGGAGGTCAAGAAATGGGAACGATGGAACGTGCAACATCAACATGTCTTTACAATACAGCATTCCATAATATTAAACTTGTAACCTCATCTCTTGTTATTCCCACTACTGACTCATTAAACATGTCATTGACTCGCAGGCTGTCGTCAGTATTTCACCCTCTGTGTAAATAATTTGACAGGTAAATCAGAGGAGCAATTTATTGCTATCGAGACCGAAGCTGTATGTTATCCAGAAAATATGAGAGGAATACAAGCAGTCTGGTTTATGAGCCTGACTTCCTTATGGAGCAAATATATGAAGAAAGAAGGAACTTAAAAGATCTCCTGCTTCTCCAATCGCCTGATGCTCTCTGTCTTTATCCATTATTCTCTTTGCATCTCATCCTCTCTGAAGTTTGGCACACTTTTTGCTTCGGTCTCCTTCATATACACACAAGATTTTCCATCGTCCATTAAATAAAATCATGTTTTTAGAGTATAAAAGAACTAAATATATATTTGTAATAGAAACAATGTCTCTGAAAACCATATTACCATGCTTCATTGCATAAAACAGGGGTCTTGTGGAGTATTACACTATATTACAACATGTATGATTTTCCACACACAGATGACAGAAAACAGCCTCAGACATTAGATTTATTAGAAGAGAACAAAACGCCTTGTTCATTTTAGTCGAGGCTTTTCAATAAATGTTGGGCCAAAGGCTGAGATTTCAGGAAGAATCTAAAGTTCACATCTATGTTAAATACTTAATGTGCTCTTAAAAGAGAATTTCCTTTTCATGTTTCCTTCAGATGCTTTTGGCTTTAACAGGCTAGTTAGGATTCAACTTTTTACACCCCTTTTTTTCTATCAACCGAACTATATTTCCATCAAAATTGTTTTTACTTTATTTTAAAAATGTATTTATTATGTTAATCTATTGTGAATATTATAGTCCCTCTTAGTCCATCTGTGTGTTGTTTCCTTTTTCTAACTGCAGTCTTTCTTTTATGCTCTAAAAATTGGGTATTTTTTCACCAGCAGTCGTTCGGCTCCCCTGCTGAGCTTTTTTTCCCCCTTCCTGTCTTCCTGGTTACTAGTTTAAAACCTTTTTCCTGGATTTTCTTTATTTATTTATACTTCAGTTAAACCGTTTCTTCTTACCCAAATTCTTCCACATGTTTGTGAGGGTTACAGCAGGGAAACTGTGTGTTTTCAGATTTGACTAACGCAGTGAGGTCTTTTGATGTTGGATTAAAAGTGAGGGAACTATGTTTAACTGTCAGGAGTTCACACATAAAAGTGACAGTGTTGTTGTGACTAAAGATCGCTTAAGCTAATGCAGAGCAATAAGTCAGCGCCATGTAACTGTTGTTTTGAGTTATAGTTTTAAACCAACAGATGCTTAATGTGCATTTAAAGGGACACGACTAATAAAAAAAGACAAATGAGCAAAACAAAAATAATTGTGTTTCCAATACAGATAATGTAGATCCAGCAGTTAAAATTACCATAAAACAGAGTTCTTTATCATATGTACAAGACGTTTAGGCATGTGGATTGATGCTCAAATAAAACGAAGTACTAATACAAGGTAGAAACTTTAGTATTCAGTGCTGGGATGTTACTGTTGAACAAACAGTGAAATGAGAACAATAATAAGATAATAAGAAATATGCTGAAATGGTTTTTGTGTTTTTTCTACAGCCTGTAGATTTTAGTGACTGTTCCGCCCCACTGAGCAAACCTGAAGAAAACAAAAACCTCTTTTTAATGGAAAAAGAAGGCGTCACAGTGACTTTGACAAAAGCTGCAGAAACTAGCGATAGATGAACCAGAAGGCATTTAGAGTGGCTTTTTCTCACTTTTCCCCCAAATGGTCAGAAAACCTTGTGGCTGCTGTTCAGAGCTGTCAGTCTCCTGTTTCTGTCAACATTTATTTATATATTTATTCATTACAATTTCATCTGTTCTGGATTTTTTTTTTTTTTTTTGTATGGGATGTGTAGAATAAACTGAAATGAAATGCATCGCTCAGAGTTTGGGCAACAATTGGCCTCCCTGTGGGATATTTCCTCCCCAACTACAGCCATCAAGAGATTAGTTCTGCTGACTCTGTAGCTAATCATCATTTATACAAAATGTCCCATTTCAGTTATCTCAGCCTTTTTGGACAGATATTCAACTTTTACTGCAGCTAGAATATGAAGTTTAGAGCATCTTTTTCTTCATAATTAAGGAAATTTATATAGTTTTATATTTTGTCGAATATGAGTTGGGAATAAATAAGTTTTTGAAATGGAATGAGTACAAACTAAAATCTAAGTTTGTATTGGTTCAGTATCTCTTCATAAAAAGCATATTTATGTTAAAATGCTGTGTGTCTTCTGGTTACACAAAACATTAGATGTAAAAGTCTAGATAATTTCACATAATTAATATTTCTGTGCTGTTTGTCAGTAATTTACTGTCTAAAACAATTTGAAATGTGAAGAGGTACTTATAAGCCAAAGTTTTGTTTTTAAAGGAATTCTGTAAGTGATAACTAGATACCAGCTTTACCTCATATTTATATAAACTATTAAATCACCAAATTCCCCCTGAATGCATCTTGGTGAGCTCAAACAAAAAAATTAAAGATATTAAATTTACAAATAGAACAAATAAATCTTTAACTGAAAAGCACTCAGAGAACTCAGACCTCCACCAAGTGGACAGAAAGTGATATGTCCGTATTCTTAAAAAAATTCCTGGATCCAAATGGTAATCCGGATCACCGCAAAAATGCAATCAATTCTTTCTTGGGTCATTTCTGACCTTTCCTGAAAATGTCATCAAAATCCATCCATTAGTTTTTGAGTTATCCTGCTAACAGACAGACAGACTCTGATGAAAACATTACCTCCTTGGCGGAGGTAAATATAAAATACATTTAATCAAAACATAAATCAAATCTGAATTTATATGTTGTACCGATACTAAACTTATCTGAGACTATTAAACACCAAATCTGTGACTGAATTGGATTCTCACAAACCACAAAACCTATAAATATAATCACATTTTATCCTCCCTTCTCTTCCTTTTCTTCCCTTTTCTTGATTATGTTCCCCAATATCTATCCTTCCATCTTCTCGCTTCATCGGGCATGCCACTCCATTAATCTCCCCAACAGATTGCTTCTATTAATTAGCCCACATCTTCCATCTTGCATGTAATAATCAAAGGTAATAGAGATATTAGAAAGATATGGATATTTCTGCAGCCACACTCACTTTTAATTAGCATCAAGATTAAAAGATAGACTCGCCTCTGTCGATATATCCACAGGCGTCGGAAGGTCTTTTATTGCCACAAAATTGCAGCACGTTGCAGATTTTTTTGAGGTGAATTTAATGTGTCAGTTTCGAAAATATATCTGTTCCATCATGCCTCATAGGACACATCATGGTGAAGGTAATAATGTGTTTAAGCCTCTAGACACAACAAGGTTTTCAGCTTGTCATCTGCGACATTTTAAATTTAAAAGCATACCTCATGGTCATGAGTAAGAGCACACATAAAGGTGAAAGTCTCTGAATCAAACGCCCTTTTTTTTTCATTCTAATGTAAATATGTGTCACAGTACATCCAATTAGATAATGACGAATGTATCTATTTTGCATGTCTGTGGATAATTGAAAGGTCCGAGGTGCACTAAACAGACGAGATGAGCAGACAGCGGTAATTACTGCGTTAAGGAGTGTGCGCGCTCCCATGTGTGCATGTGAGAGGAGAGGAAACGCATCGGATGAACGTAATTACAAACCAAACCTGAGATAGAGACAAAAAAAAAAACCTGCCACTGTTTCCCCGCTGACACGTAGAGTGGATGGCTTTCTGAGCTCATCACTAAAGCCGTGATTCCTGAGATACCACATCTTTCAAAAGGCTGTATTGAAAGCTGACCTCTGCCGCATCTGTGTTCCTTGAGCTATGAAACACTTTGCCCTTGTAAACTTTCAATGCTGCTGCTTCACTGGCAAATAGGCGTCCTCCTGTTTAGTGGCTGATGTTCTTGAACCACTCCCTGAAGACCAGTTACTCACGCTGAGCCAGTACCTACAGGGTACACCTAATGAAGAGAATAGAAAATTGAACACAAGGCCCCAGAGTACATGATTATACTATTTTCTATTATTATAAAAGTCAAAGAAAAACTCTCCTGCCAAGCTGTTCAGGTTTTAGAGTCAAGGCTCCCGGTAGGCCGATCATGTTTGTCAAGGTTTTAGGCACTTCAGAAACTTCTCACCAAAAAACTCTGCTGAAAAGATTCATTTAGTTATTTTTTTACTACAGACACTGTAACCTTTAAAACAATGACACATAACAAATGCAAGGTTCTGTGACTAATATAAAAAAGTAGACACAATCATTAAATGTCACTTTGGCTTTTTATTTTTTATGATGTTTGCAAAAACCAAAACTGACTCAAATATAATATTTATTTGCGTGCTGGTAATAAGGTGTTTTTCTCGTTGGTTTCTAAGGTTAAATGTGAAAATTGTTTTGAAACAGAAATTTCTGATGTTTGTTTGGAGTTTTATACTGAACCAAGTACAAACACTGGTACTGAAGGTTATTAAAATATGAATAAACCAATATTAGTTTGCATATACAGAATAAATGTTTGATCTCCAATCGTGCTTTGCTATGTTTTATTTTTTTTGGTGACTGAAACTAATATTTTAGGGTTATGTCAGTTACTGTATTGGTATTTGCACATTACAAGGAATTTGTCTTGGATGAAGGACTATGCAGGGAACATCCACACAAAAGATTCAAACCAATGACTTTTTCTCTGTGAGGCAACACTAATAACCACTACACCCCCACGCAGTCCTGATTGGACTTACCCAAGTGAAAAAACAAACAAACAGCAGTGTAAAATACACAAGAACCACACAAACTAATTGGGTTTCTCAGAACTTGGGAGTTAATGAATATTTGTTTTTTTTTCTGCGAGCATGCACTAACAATACAAATGAGTCACCTTTTTCAGATCATTTGGGCATTAATTTACTCATGCGTGTATTTAAAAGTTATGAAACTCTTTTTGCTCGTTTGCTTAATGAACTTGTTAAAGTACATCTTTATCTACAGACGACCAGTTGAGTAGCTTATTGCAAAAATACAGATGGAATAAGGTCAGTAAAACTAAGCTGGTAGTTGTATTTCTAGCTGTAATGTGACTTTCCTTGTTTCTGGTTTTATATTTCATTGTGATAAATGAAAATAATGCTAGAAATGCTCTTTAAAGTTAAAAATGGTCCAGTAATCTAACATACAACATGAGTTGATCAACCTACTGCTGCAAATATGAATACTTACTAAAACAAGTGATATTGTTAAGATTAACTTTGATCAACTATAATTTAAACAAATCTATCTTATCAGTAAAATTATAATCAATCATACTAACCATGATAAATGTAGAGTTTTGTGAAATAAGCTGCAGTAAATGGAATATAAGACTCGAACGACGGTTTCCAACACTGAGATGTCATCATCTCGTCCATGGAGCTGTAGACCTCCATGACCTTGAGGCGGGACAGGAAGATCACAGCTGACTCCTCCCACCCTGCAAAGAATCTGCTGCTCCCCTCTCACCGCAGGCCACAGCCTGTCAGAACCAGTACCTCACATCGCAAGAATCTTAAGGACAGATCATCAGTGGTTGATCTATTAAACTCACTAGAAAACCTTCTCTCAGGTCCAAACAAACTCCCGGAACATGCACATGCTAGTCTGACTTGCAGTTAAAATCTACCTGTTTTGCACATCCTTTCTGCATATTTGCATATATTTATTTTATTAGAGCATCATTGTTTGTTTTTGTGGGTCTACTATATGCTATGAAACCTTCTGCACCAAGTCTTCGTTTGGATAAACTTGACAATAGACTTGATTTTGATTTTAATCATGAGTCTGTCATTCTGATAGAAAGTGATCTGCCTTGTGTTCAAGCACAAACCCATCTCACACACTGTAAGCTTTACTGCCAATCTATTCCATTCTGCGTGTTATTATTATTATTATCATAATTTGCATTTGTTTGGGTGTGTGTGTGTAGTCTCAGATGAAGATGAAGTCTGCGGGCGTCGTGGATGGAGGCTTATTCACAGAGAGTTACTGTAACATCTGCAATGCCCAGCTCATCTCCGAGTCCCAGCGCACAGCTCACTATGAGGTGAGTCCATCTCTGTTCAGATTTACAGGCATTTTTTTAAGGTCAAAACCAAAATTTCATGGTCAAACTAAAGAAAGAGGGAAAAAAAGGGGGGCGGGGGTATTACTGTTTTTACATGCAGATTCATGCATTGCGCTGTACTCTTTGCAGCAGCCTTATTTGTATCAATTTATGCTTGTGTCGTTCAAAACGGTGCTCATCCATTATACATTGGCTTAAAGCAGCATGGTAATGCACGAACACACAAATTTAATCAGTTTTAATGTGTTCTACCTTTCAGCAGAAGCATTATAATGGAGGACCATTAAATAATCAGTTCAAAAATCTGGTAAATAGCCTCCATTTTCAAGTTGATGTATGTGAAGCTAATTCTTTGTACGCTGAGCTCTTCATTAAATGCAAAACACAACTGGGATTAACATGTAGACTAATGAGGGAAAGGCCTTGTTTTGAGGGGCATGGACAGTAACAGTGTATTTGACTTGACAGCAGTCTATTTCTGTCTTTCATCCTTGAAATCTGATAAAAACACACAGCCTTGAGAGGAGCAGACAATCAGGCGAGATGAGTCACAGCATGTTGTTAGTGTCAGCTTTTACAAAAGATCTCTGCGTAGGTCAGGAGATCAGGAGGCGGGGTTAAGAAATCATTTTAAAGCTGGAAACTTTTGCACATTTTATTGTGGCGTCCGAGTCTACAGGTTGATTATAATGTGTTTTCTTATGTAACACACAAATATTCACATTTAAATCTTTGCACAGTATAAGTTTGAGACTAAAATGTTTAGAATCCATCCCAGCTTTAATGAAACGGTCTGTATTAGAAGTAGCTGTTGTAATCAATCTTTCATCAGTCCAGCGGCTGGTTCTCAGACCTTTCATGGTCTCGGTTTCAGATGCATTAACTGACTTCTTCCATCAGCTCCACCAGAGAGTGATTTGACTCGCTTTCTCTGGATTTTTCCCATAATTCCAATTCCCCCTCATTGATTTAATGGCAGCATTGATCTCGTCACAACTTAGGCTCTACCTTGGGTTTTGAATGGGGTCTTACAGCAAACCTTAATGTGATTAGATGTACAAGAAGCTAAACAGAAAGTCTTGGATTCCGAAGAGTTCATCTTTAATCCTCCATCTGCTACAGATCGTCCTACATACCTGAGTGAAAATATTTCATTTCTATAGATAAATTATTTATCTTGCGAACTGTTTAATCTTGTGTTTTTATCTTCGGAAGTTCGAACTGTGAAATCACGCTTAATATTCCTTTAATGTGTTGGTTTTCCAACTTTAATCTGGTATTTAATTTGGCTTAGTGTCCTCAAAAACACATGAGTTGTCATTTTATTTTCTATTTCCCAGTATTTGTTATTGTTTAGAGACTGAATCTCTATTTACTCGCCTATACAGAGTTTTCATGCTCTGCATGTACACAAACATCCCAGAATACCGTGTCTTTTTTCATATAGCTGTCCTCTTTTCATCTCACCCAACCTAAAAGAAAAAAAGTGTGACATGCGCCCTCCATTAGAGGGGTGTGATCACCGAGGGTCAGTTCGGTGTCACCATAGTGACACAAGCTTCTGCTTTTAAACTCCCAAAGCCATCACACACGTGGCCATTTATATACCTATAAACACAAGCACACACCCGGAAACAAACACACACACACACACACACACACACACACACAAGTGTGTTTTGGTATCCTTATGGGGACCGTCCATTGACTTCCATTGATTTTAGTAACTAGATTTATACCTAACCCAAACCCTTTTCCTAACCTTAACCATTACTGATCTATAACTAACCCTAAGACTAACTAAAACTCTATTCACACCATACCTATAAACCTAACCCCTAACCCTAAAAAGGGGAGTCCCCCTCATGGGGACCAGGCTTCGGTCCCCACAAGAACCCTCGGACCCCAGAAAGATAGTAAAAGTCAGGAAATGGGTCCCCAGGAGGTCAGAAATACAAACCCACACACACACACACACAAGTGTGTTTTGGTATCCTTATGGGGACCGTCCATTGACTTCCATTGATTTTAGTAACTAGATTTATACCTAACCCAAACCCTTTTCCTAACCTTAACCATTACTGATCTATAACTAACCCTAAGACTAACTAAAACTCTATTCACACCATACCTATAAACCTAACCCCTAACCCTAAAAAGGGGAGTCCCCCTCATGGGGACCAGGCTTCGGTCCCCACAAGAACCCTCGGACCCCAGAAAGATAGTAAAAGTCAGGAAATGGGTCCCCAGGAGGTCAGAAATACAAACCCACACACACACACACACACACACACACACACACACACACACACACACACACACACACACACAGTCTGTGACAAAATGCATTAAGAACAGTCTGACAAGTGAAGAGTGAAGAATAGAAGAAGAGGAATTTTCCCTGGGGGGTCCACTATAGGCAGCAAGTGCAGCATCTTGTAGCATTTAAATGTTAATATACATAACTTGTATTCAATCATCTATTGTTGATTTACATTTCTGCAGGATCCTCTGATTATTTAAATCCTGACTTTGTTATAATAATCTGTATAATAATATATATAGAAAGGGCAACTTGTCACCTCTTTACACAGTTATGCAGAACAGTCTGAACACACATTTACTGATCTCTCTGCTGCAGGTTGTCCAGTTGTTTTCATTGCTTTGCATTAAAGTGATTGTTAGCTTCAAGGACAGCTCATTGTCCTTTTATATAAACACTTCAGAGCTTATTATACGCTGCAGTCTTTGTGTTCTAAAGCCACATAATACAGGCAGAGCCCATTGAACTGGGACGAAATAAAAAACAGGTAAAAAGCACAAATAACTATTGACTCTACAGTTATACCAATTTAATAATCTGCCTCCCTACAAGGTGTTATTATCTCTGCACATTCATTCAGTGTTTGGTCTACCGTTTTTTTTTTATCAATTTGCATTTGTATTTTGTAATCAGCCACTACTTTACCTAATTCTAGTGTTTTGGGGTTTTTTTTACACTTGTCTCAGCGCTTTAGATTGCCACTGCAAATAGAGCAAAGATTTTCCACACACCCCTCCACAACCACCACCACTTTCTGTTCAACATCCTAATCAGGTCTCCAGAAAGCTGAGGCTGACCTGAGCCATTAGTCACCTGACTGGGGGCAAAATGTCTGTTAGCATCATCAGCTCACACAGAAATAAAAATATGATGATGAAGCTAAGGTGGAGGGGAAATCATTGATTTTTTTTATTATTTTTTTTTTTTTACTTGGCTCTCTTCATAAACTAAAGCTCCTTCACTTGCTGATTTTCTATTTCTCTTTCAGAGTAAAAAACATGCCAACAAAGTACGTTTGTTCTATATGCTGCACCCTGAAGATGGAGGACCACCTTCCAAAAGACTGAGGCCTGATAATCCAGTATGTTGACACTCAATTTTTATATGTTACACATTTATTGATGACCTAGATAATTTACATAGGCTTCTGCTCTGCTGCAGAGATATTTATTCTTTGAGGTAGAATATTTTACCATATACAGATGACAGAAACCCAAACTGACTTGCTCTGCCAGATCCTTTGCATTGTTTGTCCATTTTTCTCCTCCACCATTGCAAGAAAGTGTTCATCTGAATAATTGTTTGGTCTGTTGTGCAGTTGTGCGCTACAGTTTTACCAAGAGAAGTTATGCCATCTGTCTGGTAAGATTTAGTGAAGGCAGACGCAGTTCAGTGGATCTATAGCTGACTATTGCAGACCGTTGCAAAAGAGGTCACAGCAGTGTAAATGTTTGTTTGTGTGCATTGCCATTTTGTCCAGGGCTGTTTCTGTGTTTCGGCTGCAAATCCTGAGGTTGCAGTTGTATTGCAAGTGAATTTTCATACTTTAAACATAAGATACAACAGGTTATTTTGCTGCTGCTGGTTTGTCTGTTGTGTGCATGTTTTTTTGTGCAGTATAGTATTAAATGTACAATATAAAGAAGTTTGCTTTTTAAACATTTTGTGTGCCAATTTATCGAGTTTGTCCCACGTTGAACAGGGTTGCACTTAAACTTACTAAATATTTCTTTCTAGTGACTGTAATCAGATTTATGAACATGGTCAAGGAGTTTTCTCTTGTTGAAGTGATTGAAAAAAGAACATTTTATTAGTGGGATTTTCTCAGACAGAAAAAAATGTCTTGAACCTACACAGTTAACTAGTTATCGCACTGATTTTCAGGCTTTTTTATTCCATTCCTGGAACATTATATTACCAAAATAAAACCTGTAACTCAAAAGACTTTAAGAGTATCTGTCACACAAAAAAAAAGGAAAGACAAAGAATAAAATATGGAAAGAAAAGTGCTTCAATTTGATAGAAAAATAAAATTTTATCATGTAGTAATAATATAGATACATTTTTTTAACTCTGTTTGATCAGTGTTAGTGTCTATACAAACAAACATGGAAAGTGACTGAGACACAGAAGGATTAAACAATATTTATGAAGAAATTGAGTTTGATTTGGGATCGTTGGTTTAAAAATATTTGCTAAATTATTGATTTATTTTGTGTTTAGAAGCTGGATAATCCTCATGTGAAACATTCTTCAGATGATGTACAGACTTAGTCGATTTATGAAGAAAATAGAAATTTATTTACAATTCTGGATCAGCTGATCGTTTTCTCTCCATCCGGGTTCTCACCCGTTCTCTCTGAGTAGATGTAACGGACCATCCTTACCGGTTAAAACTCCTGCTGTCGGCTTCAAGCCATGTTCACAGTCTGTGTCCGCGCTGTGTGTTGCGGAGGTCAGCTAATATGTCATTGCGGTTCAACTACCATTATTGATGAAGATTACCTCTCCTCCTCAAACTGTCTCTCTATCATCCTCATACGTCCAGCTGCAGAGTCTCCTGTGGTCTCTCCTGCACTCCACTGCAGTCCAAGCCTCGTCTTCGAAGCATGCAGACGTATTTAAAGTCTTATATTTAGGTTTAATTATCAGTATGAACACATAACTAATCACATGAACTTTTTGAGGACAAAACAACAGACAAACATGGTGTAAATAAAAGGAAGGAATATCACATGGTTCATCTGATGATGTCACACGCTCCATGAGGAAAAACTGCGAGACAGCACATTCAACCAGGAGGTGGACAATTTGAAATTTGCTAAATTGTGAAATACCACAATACTTTAATGAAATGTATAAGAATTGCTTCATCGTATTGAAAATTTTGAGCTTTATCATTATATATTTTGTTGAAATTGTGCCAGATATGCTTTAAAAACTGAAAATATTTCCAGATGAAGGGAATTACCTTCTATACTTGCAGCTGCACTTAGTCTTTTCTGCAGAAATGAGTCAGTTTTACTTTTTATTGATGGTAAGTGGCAAACCCTGTTTACTTTCTCACCTTCACATACCTGGAGAGCTGCTCTTGAGTAAGTGGGAAGGTCAGCCTCAAACACTGACTGAACCTTCCCAAGAAAAGTTGTTTTCAAAGCTGTTTAGAAGCAGCCACGATAAAGCAGACTGCATGCCTCCTTTGAAAGGAAGAAAAATAAATGAAGAAGTCCTGAAATGTTCTGAACAACAATTTGCAATCACAACTAAAAGCAACGAATGATGAACAAGTTCAATTTGACTAGTTTTACTCACAAATTGGAACTTGTGCGGCTTTCTAAGACCGTGATGGTGCAGAAAACTTTGCAAACTGCTGAGTAGTTTTTAATGCAAAAAAATGCAGTCAGAAAATAATATGTCAAGGGCTTCTGAGTTTACAGATACACTCACACATTCTGTGGAAATATAGACACCTGTGTTTCCATCTGTTTCCCTAAGTGAATAAGGCATGACTCAGCCCATCCTGGCTTTCACCTCATATGGGGCTCTGATTGGACATAAACAGGTCAGACAAACACACTCATCTCATCTGCCATGCTGTATCGCAGCATGAGACCCACAGCCAGCACTTTGTTTTACTCTTGATCCTAAAAACTAAAATAACATGAATAAAAATGAATTTCACAACAATCAATTTGTGGGGGAAAAAAAACAAAAAAAACATGTCTTTTTACTTTCTTTATGTTTTCCTCCCACAGGAGGTTTCACACAGCTTTTCTCTGAGCTGCATTTTAGTGTTTGTTTTGGGGTTTTTTTCTGTCTTGTTTTGATTGACAGGACACTGTCCAGTGGGAGCTGTAGAAAAGGGTAGAGTGAATGAAATGCCAGAGTAAAATGCCATGCCTTGAGGTTTTTCTGTGTGTGCGTGCGTGCAGGTGAAAGTGTTTGTCACAAAACAGAGAGAAAGTAGGTCATAAAGGTGCTCAGAGATGAAAGACGAGGAGACTTCATTCGTTTTTCTCCTTCTGTTATTTCCCTCTGTGTAGGTTTCCACCTGCAAACAGGCCAAGAGATAAGATGAGTTTTTTCTTAACCTTTTATTCACCCTTTAATGTGATCTTTCTTTAATTTTCGGAGCTTCTCCAACCTCCAAATGAAAGTGTATGCCTCCCTGTGCTGTATATTTAGCAAGTCTTCCCATAGCGACTCAAAACACAACAGTGGGAGAATTAACGAGTAGTCGAGAAAAAGCAAAACAGAAGGAGAAGAAGATAAACACAGCTAATTAGGAGTCTATTGTTAGATGCATGAGCAGGATGAAGTCACCCAAACACAAAATATTCAGCGATACAGACGTCACTGTCAGGCAACTGATAGGCAGACGTACATGCACAAACAAAAGCGCGAGCGACAATTAGGTCGAATGCAAATCAGTCGACAGATGTGCGAGGTGCGACAGGTAGAGGCGGTGAGAAAAAAACAGCGCGTGAAGGAGGAAATTAGAAATCAAAAAGGAAGAACCAGAAGGGTTGACGACTTACCAAAGAGACGTGACAGAGGAAAACAGTCAGAGGATGTATTTAATGTTTAAAATGGATTAGCAGAGTGGCAGCTGTAATAAGCTAGCAATTATTCATATGTCAGTCACCTACACACGCTTGAAATAGTTTGAAAACTCCCCCCCCCCGCCCCCCCCAAGCTGTCACTGAATCCCTGGTGTAACATCTCTCATTGTTTCATGTAGATGCCTCTCTGTGGTTCAGCCCCCTGTGTGTCAATCCGTTCTCTCATTTTCTGACAAGTGAAACTCCTTCAGACTCCCAAAGAGTATCATTTCATGCTTTTTTCTGTCTTTAGCCATTAAATAAATAAATAAATACATACATACATACATACATACATACATACATACATACATACATACATACTGAAAGAGAAACTAAACTGAAACTTGTGCGACATCGGGCCACAAAGATATTGGCATAACTACATACCGAAGCTCAGGGAGGTTTGAAGATGTAGGGAAGGGATTCGGTGGAAGGAAGGACTTTTAAGATAAAAAGTGAGGAAGATGAGTAGAGGTACAGAAGGTACACATCAAACGGGGGGGGGAGAGGAGATGGGAGGAAGAAAAATGTTTTCTTTCGAGGGACAAGAAATGAAAGAAAAGCGAAGTGTTGCTTGAGAGCTACAACATGTCTCCCATGCCACAGTTATAAATAAAGATTGCAGTATAAATATGAATTTATTTTGTAAACAAATTTACAAACAAGTCAGACCGGACGGATTTTGGTTTGTGTGGCAGCGTGAGGTCTTTTTTTCATGTGTTATTAAAGCAAAGGAAGGAGAAATAGATTGAGAACAAATGAGAGGCAGAAACAAATCAGTTGCTAATGGTGTTTGAAGATTGAGGTGTGAGACAATTTATAGCAAGCATTTAACATGTTCACAGCAGGGAGAGACATGGGGGAGGAGATGAGACGAAGCAGGAGAGAGAGGGCATGGAGACCAGGGGGTGGCGAGGGCCTGCCAATACAGATAAATATTTCATCCCACAACGCAAAGAGTCAGTGAGACTGGTGCCCAGAGGGGGAGGAAGGACGTGGGGCAAACGACTAAAAGCAAAGACAAGGCAGAAAAAAAAAAAAAATATATATATATATATATATATATAAATATATATATAAGAGAAGAGGGAAGAGGAAAGCTGAGAGGCAAAGCTAAGCCTGGAAGGTAAAGGTGTCCTTAACTCTCACATCCACTGTCCATGAAGCTAATCAGGGGTGACATAAGAAGCACATACACACTCATACGCATCCTCAGAGACTCACAGGACTCACCCACTCACTCAGACGCTTGCCCTGTATTCTCCTACTGCTGCTGTCGTCTCTCTTGTGGAACTGCTTTTGTCAACTTGACTGAAGACAAAGAAAAGAAACAACTAACACATATTTTGATCGTTTAGGTAAAAAACTCAGAAACGACACGCAAAGACACAAAGTCCAGTTACAACATGTTGTTTTTCACTTTAGATGGAGATGTTTCATGTTTCCAGCTGAGAGGAGCCACAATAACAAAAATACAGAGAGATGTAACATTATTATTATTATTATTTATTAGTTTTTGTTACTTTTTCAAGATTTATTTTCAATCAGAATTTATATAAAAAAAGAAACTTGAATCAGCTTTAAATTGTTTGAGTTAAAGATTAGATAAGATCTGTCTGTACGTCTGACAAGTTATTTATTTAAGTTTAGTTTTTCTATTAAAAAATCAACAGGTTATTTCAAGAACATGTGATAAGTTGTTTTAGCTTTTCTCTTTTATTACTTTTATTATTTTATTTTAGAATTTACTACTGTAAAGACTTATCAAATTTCAAGGTTTCTTCCTTTTTTTCTAAATAAGTAAAAAGGATTATTTTAAAACTCCTGACTTGTAGCTTCTGCTGCATATTTTTGTTTTAAATGGCTGATGAGAGGGAACTACTCAGCTGATGAGTCTGTGCCTGGTAATGTATCTTACATTGTCAGGGATATAAATTTTTATATAAATAAAAGTATATAGACTCTCTTTATGGAAGAGAATCAAGTCAGTAAATCATGTTTGTTAATGACAACTTTATTTGATTTTATTGTTAAAATTAGGGCAGTAAGAATTAGACATTTATTATCTGAAGTGAAATAAACATGATTCTTTATGTGTTTGTGTGTGTGTAGGTGTGTGTGCACATTTGAGTCAATCATGTCTTTCCATTTAGATTCCCCCTTTTCCTGCAGGAAACAACTTCCCTCATCATTAGTGATGAACCAGCAGTAGAGAAGGAGCCAAACCACAATCTCAGCCCTGAGAGATGAATATTTGATCATCTCTCTCTCTTTGCCTTTGTGTGTGTTGGGCATGCATCTATATGTGTGTAAGAGAGGGAAAGGCCCATTGAGTTCAAGGCAAAGACCACAGCTTTTAATTCTGCTTTTATTTCCCATCATTCCCCTATTCACCTCCCTCAACCTCTGTTTCCCTGAAATGTAGTAATCTGTATCCTCCATCTCTCCTTCTCCTGCTTCTGTAGGACTGTGCAGAGACAGAAGTGGACAGGAACAAGTGCTGCACCTTGTGTAACATGTTCTTCACCTCAGCCATCGTGGCCCAGTCCCACTATCAGGGTAAAACTCATGCCAAGAGAGTCCGCCTGGTGCTCGGAGAGCCCCCCACCCAGCCCACAGCCATAGCTAGCCCTACAAACACAGGTAGGCTTTAGCTTTTACTTGTGATTTTTATGCTAGCAGAAAGAAGAAATTAATTTCAAAACATTTTCATGAAAGCTCCTGCTCCAATCTTTCCACATTCTTCAGACTCAAAGTGGGAGATAGTTAAAACACTCCCTACAGCAGCCTTATCTGTTTGGGAATGAACCTGTACGCTCAGAAGCTTTTCTTGTTTAAAGTTTCTCCAACACTTCTTGGCAGGATGATTCGATTGTAGTCTTGTGTTGATTGGTAATGTCAGTCCACAACTTTTTACAGGTTTCTCTACTCTGCCTAAAGATGTTCTCGAAGGTTTCCTGAAGACCCGTCTGTCTTTTATTGTGTTTTGGGTGGTTGACTTGCTGAAAAGTAAACCTTTGCCCCTGAAAGAAAAAAAACTTTGAGACTGCTCAGTATTTTCCAGCATCTGCACCTTTTCTTACACTCAGTTGTAGCTGCTGTGACAGGAAACCATCTCCTTGGAAAAACGGTGTCATCGTTGTGACTGTGGGAAAAGTACTGATGAAGTCGAGCTCATTTCCTGTTTTCTTCCACACGCTGTTAGAAAAAGTGTTGTTCACTTTAGTCCAAAACAATTTGTTTGTATTGTTTGTGCATTGTTCTTCTGCTGCTGTGTCTCATTTAGATAATTCAGTTTTGTCAATCTACCCTAAAGACCATAAAAACCATGTTAAATTACTAAAATTTCTGAAATTTTCTCTTTTTTTCTTGTTTTTGAAAGGGTATAATAACCCTGTTGTATAAAGCTTGATACATCATCAGGATTTTTTGAGTATTTTGTAAGTGTCGCCATGGAAACCTTTCATTATATGATACAAACTGGATTAAAAACAATAAAATCCAAAGATTTAAAAGTCCGTCATTGCTACAAAATGAAGTTCTGTATTCAAATCCTTGAGTGACTTTTGCTAAAGTTTGACCTACTTTGGAAAACTGTCCCTTCTGTAATGTTGCTGCTGTGGAATCTCAGAGATTTTATGACAGATGGACCTGGAGGGGGAAAAAAAGGAATATGCAGAAGAAGAGAAGTGGAGTGACCTGGGAGAGAAGAAGAGGTTTCAGGAGAGATTAAAGTCAAAGCCAGCCTTTATGAGCTCTCTTAGATGAACGCTTCGTGAAAGATGCACAAGCAAGCTGACAGGTTTACGCTCACATGGGCAGTGAAACAGATACGTGTACCCACAATGATCAGGAACACACAAATGACGGATGCGTTCACGGGAATCTCAGGAAACGTGGACGCTCATTGAAGAAAGATGCAACAACACTCATGTTAGAAAAAAACCAACAGTAAAGGGCAGATCCTTTAGTTTCCTCCCTTGTGCACATCCCAACACAAACTTCAAACCAGCACTTCCTCCTCCTACTACACACATATAGTATTACACACAATCCCTGTGCCCCTCTCTATGAAAAGCACTTACTTCTGCTCCAGTGTGCAGAGATCACAGTCAGAAGGAGAGAAATGGTGAGAAAACAACGAATGGAGAAGAGAAACACATCAGAGGATGACAGCTCCACAGAGCTGCAACAGAGCTGAGGAACTTCTAGCATGCATCACCACACAAACACACACAAATACCAACCACAAGCTAGATGACCAACTTCTCTTTGGGATTAATAATAAAGAAGTCAAGACATGAGTGTTACTCTTCTATAGGGTTGTGTTTTGTAACTGAAAAGATGAAGTGGAGTGACAAAAAAGGAAAAAGAAAAAAAAAAAAGTGAGTGGGTGTGGTTGGTGCGATGAACAGAGACACAGCCATAGATACGGTAACTATGTGAACAGAGCCCGAAGACACATCAAGGTATAAGCAGCCAATCAGCTCACAGGGATGAAGTTAGGTCAACACAGGCCCACATATTAAGATACACCAGCTTGCAAAGCCACAACACTCATCTTCACTGGTCAGAAATTTATGCATGCTCTTCATTTGTTAGTCGTGAGCGAGTGGTTGTTGTAAAAGAAGTGATCTGACTCATTTTCACTCGACAGCACGTGTGAGTGGGCTTGTGTTTGTGATATATAATGTCTAAACGTGCAGCACGTTGCACAGTTGGTAAGACTATATAGTCACTCACACTTTTTGGATGGTGAATTGGCACAATTGAATTTACCATCTGGCATCATAAGCTTTCTCATACAATCCGACTGTGGACCTAAACACCCCCCCACCCACACACACTGCCCACCCCCCTCACCCCATGGTACACGTGTTGTGTTTTACACATGTGAGCAATCTTTTCTGGGACTCCATTTCTGCACACAAACACACACAGATGCACATTTTCTCAAGGGATTGCACATTCAGTCTGCCACCCAAACACCCATATGCACATACACACACACACACACACACAGTTTTTACTGCCAGAACCACAACTATGTCCTGTGGACACATCAGCGGCCGTTTGCTATTAATGGGCAATCACCATGGTAACCAGTGTCATGTCTTGAGTAGCAGGTCACCTGGAAGTCTGCCATCTCCCTTTTTTTTCATTCCCTCAGAGGGGAGAGAGAAGAATGGATGTTGCGAAATAAAAAAAAGATGAAATGGAAAGGCTGAGCAGTACAGTAGATGTGAGAAAGCCAGATCTTACAGACTGGATCCTGGAGTGCAAAGGGTCTCGTTCTATTTCTCATCTGATTTTCACAGATACGCCTCACGGCATCTATTTATAGCCGGTGATGATGAGTATAATCTGAACATGAAATTTAAAATGCTTAAATGCAACAGCCCAGATTATCTGATATTTTATTAGACTGCGAGACAAAAGATTTGAGAATCTTTATGAATAAATTGAATAATTTCTTTGAAATATTTCTGTATTGCATCAGTATTTGCATTTCATTTTTTTTTTTACTCATTTTTTCTGTAACTTTTACCTTTTCTCTCCATCCTCCAGATTCTTCACCTTCCACTCCACTAACCACAGACCCCGCTGCATGCCCACCTCCTCCCCCTGCCTTACCCTGGCCCACGGCAGAGGTCAGTGGAAACGGTGGCAGAGAGGCTGGGAAGTATTGCTGCCTGTGTGGAGCCTGGTTCAACAACCCGCTGATGGCCCAGCAGCACTACGAGGGGAAGAAACACCGCAGGAATGCTGCCAGGGCGCGCCTCCTGGAGCAGCTAGCAGACAGTCTGGATGCCACGGAGAGCACAGGTCAGCCTCCTAAACACAAACGCCACACTGACACAAGTAAAGGTTGCAGGGACGCTGCAACTATGCAGCATGAAGTAGGTTAAGTGGGTGATCATGTCCATGATCTGTTTCAGTGTGGGTGGCAAAACGTTCTTATGCAATGTGGTGTACATTTCAAGGATGTCATATTGATGTAAACCACACCAGTTAGCCACAAATAACATTTGCACCAGCAGCAAATTTTATTTTAAAAGACATCCACTATATATTCAAATAAAAGGCAAGACTCTATCAGAATGAACAAATGCAATATTTTGATGGATTCTTGAGCAATGTTTGCTTTATTTTGTTCTTTGAAGTTCAGATGTAGGACTGTAAAGATTTATTAAAAGAGTCCTCATCAGGGTTTAAGATATACATACTGAGCTTGCAGACAGAGCGTCAGTAGTAAAATGTATAAAAGTTCAATACGAGAGGGCGAGACTAAATCACAATGCTGTGCACACAAATAGGCAAACACATTTTAAAAAGTCTGTTTATGGCTCTGAAACATGCTGTTGAATGGCTGGATTATTTCACTGTTTTCTAGCAACAAAGTGAGAGTCCCCAAGAGTCCAAAGTTCTGCTGTTCTTCTGAATTTCTCTACTTTGTGTGGATGAGTGAACTTGACATTGTAATATTTTTGCTATTACAAAAAAAAATGCCTGTCTCTCAGAGAAGATATTATGTGTGTATGTACAGTATATCGAGCTGTAGATGCAAACTTAAAGGTTTAAAATCTTGTACAAAAAAAAAAAAGTAAGAGACTTGCTGTTTTTCAGGCAAAATTGAGCAAATAGCTTATTTTAAGCTGTTTCACAGATAAAGTCCAGTTTTCTAAAGAAATGTTTTTCTCTAATAGCAGATATATAATGGTGCGTTCACACCGGCCCAACCGTCAACGTCAGAAGCATCAAGTTTACATGTAAAGTCTATGGTGGGGTCCATCAGACCAGAGTCTCTGCGTCGCTTTGTGAGCGTTATAAGCGTCAACTTTCAAAGTTTTTCAAGCGTTTCAGGCGTTGACGCTTGAAACGCGAGCAACACAGAAGTTCAGCTAGCTAAACTTTTGATACTCTTGATGCTCTTGAAGCGGCATGTCAACCAATCAGAGCGTCTCATTGTAGTGACGTACCTGAATGAAGCAGGAAGTCTTCAAACAGGGCGGGGGACAGACGGAAGTAGCGCTGGAAGCAAACCTCATCCGTATGTAGCTCCTGGAGCAAATGGTTTAACTCTTCAAACTCAGAACGCATTTGAAGAATGGGGTGTATCCACAAACAGAGTAAATAAAGCCAAGCCACTTTCTCTATATGATCCGCCATAGCTCAGAACATCCGATTAACAAAGGAAGCCCCGCCTCTTTTTAACGGTCAAACGTTACGAGCTTCAACGTTCAAGCGTCAAACTTTGTGAACATTGCTTGACACTGACAAAGCGGCCGGTGTGAACGCACCATAATAATGTCAAGTTTCTGAACTGTAAATTCCTCTTCAACACCAGTAATATGTTTTCATGCCTTTGTGAACATTTAAAGTGTTTAAAAATCCTGCATTCTACATTTTGACATGATTTTTTCATGGTCAAATAGAAGATACCAGGCTGAAACAATAGTGTTTGTTGACGTACATGTTTAAATTAATGTATTAGTTAATTAGTCAACCTGTTTGTGAGCGATCTGATATTTGATATCGATGGTTTTGTCAGCTTTTAAACCCATTAAGCAGCTACAGCCTTTCAAAACATGGTGTGAATTGGTATTACGTCATAATGTTGCCATATACCCATTTTTTTATTTTCCATTTGTATAGTTTCCACAATGTCAGAACATAGTGATTTGAGGTGGATTCAGGGTCACAGCTACGTTTACATGCGCCAAATTTCCCCAATCTGATTAAAATCTTGGTCGATCGGAATTCCCAAATCCCTGTTTACATGGACACTAACTGAAAGGATCTGATCATGTCATGAGTACACATGCACCAAGCACTCAATCAGGTTAAATGAGTTGAGCATGCGTACAGCGAGTTGTCTTTCCGGGGGAAGAAAAAAAAAAGTAAACAAACTCCGTCCTTTCTGCACGTCTTTCCCGCCCCATCGTGTGCTCGATCTGACTCACGTTTTCCCCAATATGGACCTTCTGCAGGTGATTACCTTTATGTTTGGGTTTTTACTGGTCGCATTAACCAAGCTAGCGGCTGAATACATATTACTACTGCTCCTCCACCACAGGAGAGGAGAGCAGGATGACAGGATGACTGCACCAGCAGACCACTTCTGTTTACTTCCCGCTATGTTTTCTACTTGGGTCTGCGAAAGCGGAAAGACGTCATGCTGAAGTTGTACGCATGCGCAGTGGGCTTTTTTCACCCTTTCTTTCCGAATGGGTGTATACATGCACGTCTATCCGAATGAAGATCGGACAAAACCACCCCTCTCGATCGGAAGTAAATTTCATTCTGATCAGGCTGCATCGGATCAATGACATGTTTACATGACGTATTTTTTTTCCGATTGGGCGTTTATTCCGATTAAATGTGCCCATGTAAACGTAGCTGCTGAGGATGAGAAGAAGAACTAAAACCCAGACAGAAGAGCCATATTTGAAATATATAAACAAGATGCTAAAATCTCCTTCTTAAGTGACCATCCATTGATCCAAGTAAATAATTCTCTTTGTCTCTGTAATTAGCTGCGAATCCCAGTCAAACTTTAACACGTCTTTTTATTTCGGTTTGCAGTCTAACTGCCCGTTCCAGATGTCACAGTTCACAGTCTGCTCATATTACAGCACAGCTTTCACACTTATTAGTACCAGAAATGCAACGTGTAAAGACGTTATTGAATCTCTGTTGGCATCTTATCTCTTATTTAACTGGTATAGAGTCTGAACTGTGTGGGAGAATTGCAATGCTACACGACAACAAAGTATTTATTCTGATTGTTGGAGCGTGAGACATTTAAAACGACAAATGCAAAGGTCAAAGTAAAGGAAATGATTGTTATTATTTAATGGTACAACTGAGATCAAATGTGTTTGTTCTGATGGATTCTGGGCTTTAATTTCCACGTCTTTCTCACACCCTTTATTTGTCTGTGTCTCCCACGCAAACACTTTCATGCACAATATATTCATAAGAAGACATGCACTCACATGCTTACATACAAATCTTTGCCAGAGGGGTCTCTTAAAGAAATAATAAACAGTGTTTGGCACAGAAACTGCTTTTCCCTTATCTGAGTGAGACCATCTAACATCATTGTGCAGCAGCACAAGTTTTTTTTTTTTTCCACTCGTGGCAAAACATTGCACAGCCTCTGCCAAGCACATGCAAATCCTCTGAGAGCCAAAGCTGTGCTGATCACTGCGTGCTCCAGGTGCCATGACACAAACCATCATCTCAAGGAGCCAATCACGTTAAAAGCATGAGTCATGTTGCCGCCTACGGTGGCTGAGAGGCTTTAAAAGTGTCATGTTAGATGTCGTCCTCCATCCGCACACTGTGACCCAGATCGCAGAACCTCTGCGTTTTTTTTTTTTTTATATTATTTGAAACAAAATAAAATAATAAGTGCAATTATAAATAATTAAAAGATTTATTTATTAATTTATGTTTATTTTTTGCACTTGGTGATGAGCAGCGCTTCGCTGCGAGCTCTGTTCCGTGGATTCTGTTTGGATGACAGTGAAAGGACCTGACACGGTACCGCTCGGTTTGACGGGGGGCTCTTCGGTTGTTTATTTCAGACACATTTCAAGTGACGCCACATTCTCACATCTGATTGGCTTTTATCACCATCTCAGGTGTGAAGTCACAGGTGTACAGAGTATATCTCAGAAGGAGGGTCAAAGGTGAGGAGACTGCTGAGCTGATGCAGATAGGAGAGAAATCCAATCTCAGCTGAACAGATTAATCTCTGTCCTTTGTTTTTTTTTTTTTGTCTTTGTGGGACTGTCTTTCCTTTTTTTTTCTGTATCTTTTCATGTTATTGTCCTCCATCTTGTGTCTATATTGGTTGTTCTTGTTGTTAGCGGCCCAGCACGTTCCTGTTTGGCATTATGTCTCATCTATCATCCTCATTAGCGCCCCACAAAGTGTTTTGGGTTATCTACTTATAATTTTCTTTCTCTCTTCTTACTGCAATCAAATAAACTTCCCAGTTTATTTCATGCTTGCATACTATTTATAATAATGACCTTTTTTTCATACCTCTATTATACAGTTCTGTTTCTTCTGAGCAAGAGTGAAACTTGTTCCAAAATAGACCTGATATTTATTCTACTTTTTACTTTAAGGATTTGCTTTGCACTAGATGCAAAATCCCACTGAAATCTTTGGAGATATTTTTACAGAGGAGGACAACAGAGTTACAGTGGATGTAGTTACTGATGGGGGCCGGAGCCCAACTGACTCCAATGTGTCTTTACATAAATCACAACAGGAGTAGAAACCCCTCAAGATGCACGCTGCACTCTGTCTTCACTCCCTGGAGGTTCAGTGGAGAATCAGAAGCAGTGAGATAAGCATCGAGCATGGGGCTGTGTGTGTTTGTGTGCGAGGACTTGAGAGGGTTTGGTACTGAAGCAGAGAGAAAATGGGGTTTAATTGATGACTGTGTCTGAGTTCTGGGACAGAGAGATGCTCTGATCCCGTGAGATACAGCTGCTTGTGACATAGTCACACATCACTTACATACATGTTCATGATCCTGTACAGCTGGTTGTGATACGTTTTTGGGTTCAAACCACAAAAACTCAACTAAACATTAAATATTTAAAAGATGTTTCTGTATAATTTATTTGTAGATTTCAAGAATTATTTAGGAAGTTACAAACTGTTTTGAGTGTCTAAAATAAGTATCGTCCTCCTTAAGAACCTTCAGTTCTTCTCAGCTCTATAAAGATTTTTTTTAGCTGTTTTCCTTAGTGTTACTTCCAGCAGCAGAATGTGGCAACTTTAACTAAAAATAATGTGAAATACAAACTACTTCTCCACAAACACATCAGAGGAAATGAAGAAGGAAAAAGCTAACTGCTCCCTGGTGACTACTGTAAAGCATTTAGCAGCTAAAGAGCTAAATGTTTTCTTCAAGAGTTCACAGAGTGCAAAGCTGTGTCTCTAAATGCATCTTCTAGTTTTTTAGTTTTTTTTTTTTTTGTCTTGCTGGAGGTTTAAGTAAAAAACTTTTCGTTTAACATTTACTTTTTCTTTTTCCCAAAGCGATGAAGAATAAATATGTGTTAAATACTATGAAAAATGTATCATTTTCCATATGCTGTTAACAATGTTTTAAACTTTTGGTACTAAAGTTAGTCGCATAATTTTCTGTTCTGTTAGAAATTTGATGGACAGATGAAAGAAACTCCAGATGGCAATAGTTCTAATTTAGACAGTCCACATCTCAGATATTATTTTATGTATAACAGCTGCTGAATTTATCTAAAAAATTAAAAAAAACTACAGCAAACCATAGAAACCAGAAGACACATACATGTATATTTTGTTATATTTTGTTTTACAATTCCTAAATCTTAAATTATGTTATTGGATTGACAATTATTCTACAGTAATGTTGATTACTCATCAACATCTAACAAAAATACCTAAACCAGTGACTGGATATAAAAGTCAGACATACTAACACGACCTTCTGGTTAGATTCTAATGAAGATTATATTTTGTTGTCACAGTGTGGGACTGGGAAACGTTACCAGGACACTGTTCATAGATCTCTATGGTCACGAGGGGACACAGCAGCTCAATAAGACAGTAATGTGTTCAGGGACTCGGCCATTAAAGGCTTTAAAGTTGAGAAGAAAGAATTTAAAATCACTTTAGAAATCCAACAGGGAGTCTGTGCAAAGAGGCGAGCACAGGGGTAATCTTTCTCTATATTTATTTATTTATTTAGTCCAAATGTTGCATTTTGAACCAACTGAGATAATGTGGAAAATCCCATTTGGATGAATGAAAAGAAAAAAAAACATGTTTGAGGGCTAAAATCTTCCTTTTATAGAATTATTGTCTTGTACAAACTGAATTCAAGAATAAATAAAGAATTTAAAAAATCACATTTATTCTCTGATTCCAGTTAATTTGATCCTATTTCATTAAATTTCCAGATCAGTTATATATTCACACAAAAAGCACAACCGACGCTCCTCTGAAACATGAAACATGACAAACTGAGGAGGCATTTGATGGAACCTAAAACTGAACTCAACTTTCTGATCTGATCGTGTTAAAGTCAGAAAGCACAGCTTCGGTTCCCTGTACAGATTCTGTTCCTTTTGTTTTAAAACAGATGGTGTTTCCGTTTACTGCCACATCAGCTCAAAAATTAATTAGATCCTTTTTTTTTTTTGCACTTCTTCAAAGTTACTTGGTTAAATTCCACCTGGATTCAAGCTGATTCTCGCTCCGCATTCAGCTGTTTTCCAAAGAGACACCTTAACAGATTGTAGAATTTGATCACATCTTAATAACTTTATTCTTCAATTTTGGTTCAGTTTTAGTCTTTGAGATCATACCAATAAAGACTCTGAGAGAAATGCACATGAACTTGCAAGAAAATTTAAAAGATAATCAACTTATGCTGGGATTTCTCTCAGCAGTTTGATGTTATTTCCACGAAATAATATGAATCTACACCATGTAGGATTATCCATACATTAATTGATATTCGTGAGATGTACAGCATGCTTAAATGTGCCTCCCAATGCGTTTGGTTTAGTGCTATTTAACTAACTGCTCTCATGCAACCCAAGATTGTATAATTGTCTGTCCTGACTGGTATCTGAAATCCCTCAGAGACACATAAAAGCTGTTGCAGTAAGAGCTTGGCAGAGCATCCGAATGGAACAGACCACAAAAATCATCCCCCTGTTGGAAGCATTAATGTTATGGGAACCAAATCAAAGACCTGAACTAATACAAACTGAATAGATCATATATATATATATATATATATATATATGAACATACGGTTTATTTATCACTTTTTTATGCACAAAATGTAACACGTGACTTGTTCTAGGCTCTAAGCAAAAAAGGGCCTGTGATGCCAGAAGGTTTTGTACGTTAAACTCCACGCCCACTGCCTTAGCTCATCTCACTGTCTCCTTGTTTCTTCCTCACCCTGGCATATCATCTCATGTAATTAACAAGGTTTAAAACATCCTCACAAACACTGCGCTCATGACCACAAAGAGAGACGTTTGCAGTCCTGAGCTGCACGCTGTCTCTCGCGTTACATGCATACTTTCCCTGCATGTAATTAACATGGATTAGGTTTTACGCCAGAAGCAGTCATTGTCTGTCCGCTCATGTGTGTGTTTGGATAACTGGCACCAACATAAACCAACAGCATATTGCACATCAGTGTAACTCGGCTTGGCAGCAGGGAGGTGGCATCCATCAGGCTAAAGGAAAAGTAGCTGTCCATGTACACATGCTTAATTGTATATTGAAAAATAGACATTTTGGGAGAAAGAATAATAGAAAAAAAAGGTGATTTATCATTCTTCTGTTACAAATGATCTCTTCCGCAATTAACTGCCTTTTCATTCAGAGAGAACAGAAATAATGATGCTTTGGCAGTAGATGTATCCGTTTTTTTTAGATTCCTTTTCACACAAAGAGACTTAGTTATTAGCTCCTAATAGCTGCAAAATTTTAACATTTAGCCTAAGACAGCACTTACTCCAGGCTGTTAATTTGGCCATGGCTTTTTTTCTTTCTCTCTTTTTTTTTTTTTAAATGACTGCTTGTCCTTAATCACCCCTGTCACAGCCGGAGCGACTCTTGAGGCAACATGAAGTAGATATGCCACATTATGCGGCTCGAGCTCAGTGTAAATGACCTCCCACCACTCCTATCAGTGTTACAACTTCATCTTCCAACATAGTTCTTTACCAATTACCACCCAAGAAGGTCAAGGGGTGACAGAATACACAGCCCAGTCATAAATCTCAAAGACAGTAATGACATCAGAGAAAAAGGGCAGCGCACACAACCGGGCAAACACACCCAATTTCTCTTGCTGCACACACCGAGAGCTACACGTTGGTCCCAAAAAATGATTTCAAAGTAAAAGATAAAGTGTCACTGACAGACAAATTGGCAGTTTTGTCCTACAACCTTGAAGAGTCGAGGATGATGATCTTTTTTAATGTCCTGCACCGGCGTTTCTGGTGTTAGAAGAAACAAAAAGCAATTTGTTGGATCTCTGACTGTAATTACACAGACGGTTATGTCACACTGCTGATCGACCTTATTCTCACTGACACAGAGAGCATTTCCTCCACTTCCTCTGCCCTCATGAAACACGAGACGTTTTTAGAATCGGTGCTGCTATGCCAACAACTCATTATCGGTCTCCTTGTTCTTCATCTGTGTACACAGCTCACTTTTCTCAGGAAACTTCCTCTTTTCCCCTCATTTTATTTGTTCTGCCCTGATCTCCAAACGTCTCTTCACCCCACTCTATCACTATCTCCAAACTCATCTGTTTCTGGGTGTTCAACGCGACCACCTGCAAACCCTCTAATTAGTTAACATCTGTGTCTGAGTCGTACCATTTAAAGCACGCGCTCACCGCCACAATAAGATGCAGTAAAAGACAAGCTCACTGTTCTCTTCCTATTCTTAGTGACCCAATTCTTCAAGTTCAAGTTTCAGAACGCAACCCTTACACACACAGACCCACACTCAGGCACTAGAAAGACGGAAGCACCAATCTAACAATCTAAAATTGTAACTGGTTTTCCGCTAATGATCAGGCTAATCAAATCTCTTTCCAGATGCACTCTAATTAGGAAAATTACGCCGCACTCCTGAGAGTAAAAATAACTTAGTGTCAGTTCATATTTTTATTGTTGCTCATGTTGGCCTCATTCTTACGTGTTTGTGATTCATCTGATAGTGAAGACAATTGCTGTAAAGAATTTTTTATGAGCTTGAAATGAAGTATCAGAGTTGCCCTCAGTGTAACCTCTGCATGTGCACGATTGTGTGTTTTGTGGCTCTCCAGGGCTGCGCAGTAGTTACTCTTGCAACGTCTGCAGTGTGGTCCTCAACTCCATCGAGCAGTACCATGCACACCTCCAGGGCTCCAAACACCAGAACAAGTAAGTGCAACCACCTTCAAAGCATCTGGATTAAAACATTGTCTTTAATAGAACATTTTAACAGATTTTGCAAATAATCATTTAGATATTGTGAGATTATTATTTTTTTTGATCCTGCTCAAAACTGATCAAAAATTAATTGTTCTAGTAGTTATTTCATATTTTTGGCTTTGAAGAGTTAAAAGATCCTTTTGTTGGGAAAATAAAACGTGCTTACCTAAAATCTGGTTTTCTACAATAATTCAGAATATAATACGAGATAGAGGTTAAAAATATACTGCATTGGATATTTAAAGCAGGAAAATGACTTGGCTCAGTTGTAAGATGTGCAAAAAAAAAATCAAACCAGTTCTGAGGTATAACAGAGCAAAATTAAACAAAGCTGGACTAAAGAGGCTTCATAAAGACACAAGGTCGCTTGGTAGGTTTTATTGATTTGATTTTGATTTATTGATCCCTCTTTTTGGCGAAAGGGGAAATTTGTTCTCTCCATTTAACCCCCAGGCAGGGAGCAGGGGGCTGTTGTTGTTACGGCGCCTGGGGGATCTTCATACCACTTGATAAGAAGGTCACTAAATCTGATTGGCCAATAATAACCTGCCATTTTTCAAACCTGTGTGATGTCAGAAGAAAAAAATGTGCATGGAACAAACATTAAAAACATTATGCATCCTACGGAGTACTCGGGCCAGCAAGGTATCCCATAATGCACTGCATCAAAAACTATTTTACCTAACAAGAAAAAACATTTATATCTAACATATTTTCTTTTAAATTTATTTCACTTAGGACATTCGTTTGCATCTTTCATGTCAGTTTTTTAACCGTAGCATAAAGCAACATTTGTTGCCGTGACAACACAGTACAGTTCTGTTCTAAATGTTGTATTCCCATACTTGGTAGTATGGACTTATAAGTGTACTTGCCAAGAACTTGTCAAGACGCAAGAACGTAGTGTATTTGCGTACTGAGAAACGGTCACTGGGACAATTTGTAAAAAACATGGCGTCAAAACATGACCTCTCTTTTTTTATTTTTGTGGCGTGTACTTGTATAGCGCTTTACTCAGGTCCTACGACCCCCAAAGCACTTCAAACTACTACCCATTCACACACACACTCACACGTTTGGTGGTGATGAACTACACACATGTAGCCACATCTGTCCTGGGACACAAACTAAGGTGAGGCTACCAGACACTGGCGCCGCCGGACCCTCCGACCACCACCAAACAGGCAAAGTTTGTTAAGTGTCTTGTCCAAGGACACAACAGCCAGGCGATCTTTTCTCTGGGCAGAGCGAGGATTCCACGGCCGCCAATCAAAAAATACTTTGATCCCTTCATCATCTCCTTTACTCATCTCTTGCCTCTTATTCAAGAAAAAAAAAGGAAAGTTGAGGCAACAGGCGTTTAAATGAAGGGGACATTGTTGACTCTGAGTCGTCACTTTAATCCAACCTCAGGAAAAAATGGTGTCTATTGTTCTGTTACAGCCAGTCTCTGCTTTTTATTATTTCTGTCAGATGAACATTAACAGTGTCTGTAACAATAGATCGGGACGAGACGCTGGAGTAGAAATTACAGACACTGGATGAGCCTGTTGAGCTCAAGATCTAAATTGTAGCAATATCTTGCAACATGTAAAGCAATTTATATCTACCAGCAGAAAGAAAGTGACATAAAACAGTTAGATTTCATGCATTTACCATGAGGTAGCTGTAAGCGAACACTCAGGCTGTGTTGTGATGCATGTCAGCAGGCTTGTTTGTGTCTCTCTGTATTCAAAGCAATGGAATGGACATCAAGAGTGTTATGAACAGTCTTTGTCAGATAAAAGGATGCTGGAGGATATAACGCTGCTGTTGTTGCCTTCTGTTGTCATCTTTTCTTTTTGTCTTTTTGGTTTAAAGTTGAAGCAACACAAATTTCTGTTTTCAATAACCCTAGAGCAAAAGTTGTCCGGGGTTCACGCAGCAAACTCCTGATAACAAGTGAAAAAACGAGCACAATGATGAAAAGACAAAAATTGAAGAAAGAGGAAGCAGAGCCGAGAGTGCAGCTGCAGAAACCTCCATTTTTAAGACTTCCCAGATATTTAAAAAGAAAAGTTGCAGTTAGAAGCATGAAAATGACATAAATATATAGACTGAAACACAACACAGTATAGAAACGGGTACTGATGCTTTTATTTTTTATATTATGTATTTTGCATCTGATTTATTGTTAAAAATCACTGACTTCAAATTTTGTTGCATGATTTAGCTGTGAAAATGTTTAGAAAAAATTCTAAAATGTTCATCAATATTATGTTGCATTTGTGATTATCTTACCAATGTGGTTGTCTTTGTAAATAATTAAGACTAAAATACTTTTTGCATTCTTCATGCAACATTTAGTAAAGCACTGTGAGTTTACTGGTTCAGGAATGGAAGCTACAAGTCAACAATGTTCTAAGCTAGTGTCATAGGGCATTATATTAAAGTGTGTTTGAGAAGAGGTGAGAATAAAGGTCACATAGAAGAAGTTATACCATACACACCTTCAAACTCACCTCAGTGAACCCAAATGAAAACAGAAGCCTAATTCCTGTAAAGACAAATTTTGGAGTTGTGCAATAGATCGACGCAGAGACAGTAAAATATGGGAAAAACTGTGGTTCATAACTCTCCTCTGTCAGTTTTATTGTTGCAAAGCGGAATAGAGTGCAGACACACAGAAAGAGTCATGTTTATGTCACAGAATGAGAGCGTAAGCAAGACTAATAGACGACATCCGCCACTGACACCGGGTGACAGATGGGACAGAGGATTCAGAGAGACAGAAAGAGACATCGTGTTTAAGAAAAGAAAAAAAAAGGGTTGGAGATAATCGAAGACTGAGAACAGATTAGAGTATGAACTCCGGTGACATGGAGAACTGGATTAATACAGACAAAGCTGGGATGTATTGAGAACCGAAAGGGGCAGAGATAAAGAAAAGATGTGAAACACCTCTGCAGTTAACGTTAAATCCCCGAAACTAAACCCAAAGTTTGAGCAAGAGATATAGAGGAGATGAGGTGGACTATCAGGTGAGCACAGTTTTGCTGACAGTTGCAGAGCTTTGGAATGGAGAGAGGCCATCAATGGATAACAGAGAATCAGGGGAAGATACCAGGAAGATTTACAAAGAAAGTACAAATAGGAAAAGGAAGTTTCGCGTCTCCTTTATAAGACGAACTGAACTGTTCTATTAAGGTTTTTTTTACTGCTGTACTATCTGTCCAAACCTTAAAAGAAGCAGATACTGTACAAGTGATTCGTTTTTGTAGTCGAGTTCATGAAAGATTCCCACCACAGCTGATCAACCTATAGCAAGCACAACACGGCTCTAACTCTGTAAATGTTTCTGATAACGGCTTTACATCCCATCAATTCTCCTCATATGATCTTAATTTAAAACTCTGGGGAAAAAGATGTGTGCAATATGCTTTGGCATTTCATTTCAACTGATGTTTCTGCCAATTCTCTTTCTTTTAATTAACAAGCCGTCAATAAGAAATGCTAGTTTTAAAGTGTGCATTTGTGCAAATGTCAAAATATGGGAGTAAAGCTATACAGATTCCTTTTTCAGATTATTTTTTTTTTCTGGGTTAAGCAAGATGTGCTCAAGGTCACGTGCATTTTTCCAACTCAAGTTTTTCTGCATGTGTGTACGTTCGTGTCATATAGTGTTCTTTCACACTAAGGATGAGTTCTGGCTTGTGTAAGGAGATTTCCAGATGAGATGAAAGCAATGGCAGCAGCAGAGGATTAGCTCTCACTGAAGAAATGTCCATGAAAACGTGTGTATTTATTGATGTGTGTGTGTGTGTTATGCATGATTTTTGCATTAGGAAGGTGTAACTGTAAAACAACAGATTTCTCTATTCTTCAAACAGACGAATGTATCTCTCAACCAGCATCTCTTATCTGTGCCGAACATCTGCTTCATAGGCAGCTGCGGGTCATTTGACAATCGCTGCACACTCCCGAGGCGGTCCAGATTGGCTGCTGGCTGTAATTGGACCTGTAAAGGACAGCAGAGATGTAACAAGATAAATTGGCAGAACATTTTTTACAGTTTACACCATGAGGTGATTAATCCAACGCACTTAGCTGGCCTGCAGTCAAGGACACAAAACTGAAGCAGACAGATGAACATTAATCTGTATGTAAGTTTCTAACTCTAAAACTCTTTAAAAGTAACGGCCAAGTTGGAAAAAGTAAAGATGGAGACTAAGTTAGTCTGCCAGTAGGAGTGAACACTCGTTTTATTTTTACTGCTGTGAAAAAAATTCCCTTAAATTTCTGTGTCATAAACGTTGCTTTTAGTGACTTAAAACTTGCAGCTACTGTATAAAGCAGGTATTTTCAGATCAAATTAAATGCTACTGCACCTTAAGGAATTGCATACGGCTCTGCTGCCTTTGGTGCCATAGGTTTTAAAATAAGATCATTACATGCTGAGAAATGATTGGGTTAAATATATGGAGGCGGTTCTTTCAGTCTAACCCCTCCTTTCCACCGGATGCGTCAGCAGCACGTTACTGCAGCAGCACGTCTCGCTCGCGTATTCTGCTGCTTGATCCTTTCCACCGGGTGCGTATCAGACGCGTAGCAGCAGGGAAGCAACCGTCATTGAAAGAGCACGAAGTCACGTGAGATTAGCAAAATCACGCGTGATTTTGTCAGTGTACACAACAACAAGCAGAAAAAAACAACAACATGGCTCCAAAAGGTTTGTGTTTTATGTTCTGTCCGTTTTATGTAAATATGAAGGACATCTAAAGATCCAGAGGGCTGCTCCCTCGGAGCGTATTTCGGTTTTGAAAAAGTTTACAGCGGGGGTCTGCAAAACCCAGTAGTGGAGTGCCATTGTTCAGCGTAAAAAATGGAACCGGCACGTATGTGCCGCGAGATGTCGCTCCTGAGGCGCGTTCGACTCGTGCTGCTGACGGATGCGGTGGAAAGGGTTCTATTGACTACAGCGGTATCTATCAGCTGCGTATGACGTGCTAAAGCAGTAACGCGCTGCTGACGCATCCGGTGGAAAGGAGGGGTTACCCTAAAAACAATTAAATTCAATACAAACACAATAAATTCTTTATATGTTTACGTTTAACTTTCTGCAAGAATTTAGCATGTTGGAATTGTGCTTTTGGAACCTGCTGTCAATATTTAGATAACAAACCTTCGTTTTTTATGCAGATTTTACAAGTTTTTAAGATTTTTTATGTTTGAATTGTTTCGTTAATTGTTTTAGAAAAAACCTTTTGAAAGATTTTCCCCCTCAACCTGCTGCATTTTAACACCCTCCCTTCTTTTTGTTGTTTGGAGATTAGAGCGGCTCTAAACAGACCACTACTGTGTAGTCTCAATGAAAAATTCACGTTTAACCTTTTTGGATATAAAATGTCATCATTTCATTCTCTGTTCAAGCAAACATCTGGGCCAAAGTTAAAGAAATTCCCTCAAGGTGTTCCTGAAATGTCACGTTCACTGGATCCAGAGAAATGTAGGTCACAGAAGGTCTGACTTTTAAACTTTTACAACTAACTTCTGATCCATTTGAATTGGAGTTCCAGAGAATATTAGTGCCAAATTTTGAAGAAGTTTTCTCAAACCGTTACTGTTCTTCTATTTTACACCTGAGAGGAGACTCACAGTGTTTGCTGTCACAAACATTACTATTATTCTTGTGGTCACAGCTGATGAAAGACAGTAAAATAAACAGGCTGTATACATTCAACCATTCTTCTTTATGTCTCATGTATGCTCTGTAACTAGAAGAGAGCGACTTACAGCTAATTCAATATTTGCAAGGTGTTGCAGCATGTAATAAACTCAGAGAAGAGGCTCCTGCATGCAACATAAACCTAATGCAGAAAACTAGAACTCTTCCTCAAATGGTGACTTCAGGCTGCTTCTGATAGTCAATACACAGCCTGTGTCAGAGTACTCAACTGTTCAGCTGAAATAAACAGAGACAAGGTTAAACTTTTAGAGAAAAAGTTTTCTGGTTGGAACGGAAATCCCTTCAGTTTTCTTTATCATAAGATTTGACTTTGTAAAGAGAAATTTGTGCATTTCCTTCCCGCTCTCCCTCTCTCTTTCTCTCTCTATCTCAAGCTTTCTCTCTCTCTCACACACACACACACACACACACACACACACACAAGTGTGTTTTGGTATCCTTATGGGGACCGTCCATTGACTTCCATTGATTTTAGTAACTAGATTTATACCTAACCCAAACCCTTTTCCTAACCTTAACCATTACTGATCTATAACTAACCCTAAGACTAACTAAAACTCTATTCACACCATACCTATAAACCTAACCCCTAACCCTAAAAAGGGGAGTCCCCCTCATGGGGACCAGGCTTCGGTCCCCACAAGAACCCTCGGACCCCAGAAAGATAGTAAAAGTCAGGAAACGGGTCCCCAGGAGGTCAGAAATACAAACCCACACACACACACACACACACACACACAGCATGTCAAGGTGACTTTCAAATCCCCACAAAACACCTCCATTGGTTATTACAGGCACATGCACTCTCTCTGAACTCTGTTGCATGCTCTCATCCACATATACAGTGGGGCAAAAAAGTATTTAGTCAGCCACCAATTGTGTAAGTTCTCCCACTTAAAAAGATCAGAGAGGCCTGTAATTTTCATCATAGGTATACCTCAACTATGAGAGACAAAATGAGGAAAAAAAATCCAGAAAATCACATTGTCTGATTTTTAAAGAATTTATTTGCAAATTATGGTGGAAAATAAGTATTTGGTCACCTACAAACAAGTAAGATTTCTGGCTTTCACAGACCTGTAACTTCTTTAAGAGGCTCCTCGGTCCTCCACTCGTTACCTGTATTAATGGCACCTGTGTGAACTCGTTATCAGTATAAAAGACACCTGTCCACAACCTCAAACAGTCACGCTCCAAACTCCACTATGGCCAAGACCAAAGAGCTGTCAAAGGACACCAGAAACAAAATTGTAGACCTTCACCAGGCTGGGAAGACTGAATCTGCAATAGGTAAGCAGCCTGGTGTGAAGAAATCAACTGTGGGAGCAATTATTAGAAAATGGAAGACATACAAGACCACTGATAATCTCCCTCGATCTGGGGCTCCACGCAAGATCTCACCCCGTGGGGTCAAAATGATCACAAGAACGGTGAGCAAAAATCCCAGAACCACACGGAGGGACCTAGTGAATGACCTGCAGAGAGCTGGGACCAAAGTAACAAAGGCTACCATCAGTAACACACTACGCCGCCAGGGACTCAAATCCTGCAGTGCCAGACTTGTCCCCCTGCTGAAGCCAGGACACGTCCAGGCCCGTCTGCGGTTTGCTAGAGAGCATTTGGATGATCCAGAAGAGGATTGGGAGAACATCATATGGTCAGATGAAACCAAAATAGAACTTTTTGGTAGAAACTCAACTTGTCGTGTTTGGAGGGGAAAGAATGCTGAGTTGGATCCAAAGAACACCATACCTACTGTAAAGCATGGGGGTGGAAACATCATGCTTTGGGGCTGTTTTTCTGCAAGGGGACCAGGACGACTGATCCGTGTAAAGGAAAGAATGAATGGGGCCATGTATCGTAAGATTTTGAGTGAAAACCTCCTTCCATCAGCAAGGGCATTGAAAATGAGACGTGGCTGGGTCTTTCAGCATGACAATGATCCCAAACACACCGCCCGGGCAACGAAGGAGTGGCTTCGTAAGAAGCATTTCAAGGTCCTGGAGTGGCCTAGCCAGTCTCCAGATCTCAACCCCATAGAAAATCTCTGGAGGGAGTTGAAAGTCCGTGTTGCCCAGCGTCAGCCCCAAAACATCACTGCTCTAGAGGAGATCTGCATGGAGGAATGGGCCAAAATACCAGCAACAGTGTGTGAAAACCTTGTGAAGACTTACAGAAAACGTTTGACCTCTGTCATTGCCAACAAAGGCTATATAACAAAGTATTGAGATTAACTTTTGTTATTGACCAAATACTTATTTTCCACCATAATTTGCAAATAAATTCTTTAAAAATCAGACAATGTGATTTTCTGGATTTTTTTTCCTCATTTTGTCTCTCATAGTTGAGGTATACCTATGATGAAAATTACAGGCCTCTCTGATCTTTTTAAGTGGGAGAACTTACACAATTGGTGGCTGACTAAATACTTTTTTGCCCCACTGTATCTTACATGCCACATGCGTGACCCTGGGTCAGGTTATTGGATCAGTCCATTAACAGCCACATTTATTCACTGATCGTGACCCCCGTGTTCTGCTTCTCTCTTCCTTTTCCGCCATCTTCCTTCACCTTTTTACCTTTATCTGCTTTTATCTTTATTACTTGATAGACTTCATCATTGTTTTTGCTATTTATAGTGTTTTTTAAAAAAAGAAAGGCTGAACTTTTGATGCAAATCTGACAGTAAAAAGAAGAAATTTGTAAAGCAACTTTTTTTTCAAGATGCCAAGTCCTTCAAACCGGGAAATTTTCAGTTTTTAAAATAAGTAACAGTTATAAAGTGAGTGGTATAAACATCCAGGAGGCAGAAAAAAATAGATCTTATACACAAAAATGGATCCATCTCTGATATTTGAATACTATTGTTGACACATAACTCAGATCCCTCCATTTAAAATTTGTATAAAATATTGGAACACCAGAACAAACAATCCAACATTTAATGACTCAGTTTTAGTGGTCGTTAAATGAAACAATGATCATTGTGTTAGAATTTGTTTTACTTGCACTCTGAAGTTCACAAAATCATGAAAAAATCTCTGCGAATATTGTTTAAACAATTAAGAATAATTTTTTTTTTTTTTTTATCCATGAGTGAGAAACTCCTGGTGGATTTTGGGAAGATATATCTCACCTCTAGCTTTGCTTCAAAGTTTCTTTGTTCTGAACTTTTCAAATATTAGCACAGCCAGCAGAGAAGCAGCGAGGTGAGACTGTGACGTGATGGAGGCGCATCACAGCAAGATGTGCGAGGAAGGTGATATTTATAGATGACACTGTGGATGCCTGTGGATACACAACAACAGTGACTGAGAAAATGATGCCCAGTCTCAACTCGCTCCAGCGTGGTGACGATCCAAAGTACAGCACCGAAATCACACGAGCTACCGAAGAAGAACAAAGTGAAAACCGTGACTCAGCTGAGTTTGTCCCTTGACTGAAATCCTTTGTTCTTATTTTAGGAAACCCAAACAAGCTGCCTTGAATTTTTCATAAGAGCCAAAAACATACAAATCCTTGTATAGTTTTGAAGGACATCGCTATACTGTAGCTTTCTGGAGGTACAAATGAAATGCATGCAAAAAAAAAAAAAAAAAACAACTAAATTGTTATATCGCTGATTCACACAGTCAGCGATGTTGTTCCCATGGTAACAGAGAAACGAGGGGGGCATTTGCAAAATAACAGTAAAACAATTAACAGCTGGTATTTTCTAGTTTAATCACAAGCACAACTTAGATTAAATGCAAAGCTGCAAAAACATATAGGTTTAGGAATTTGCATAAGAGAATTAGTCGATTCGATTTTCCTACTTGGAAAATTTTATCAGAATATCATAGCAAAAATAGTTTCTGTGTTTAGCTTCTCCAACGTTAAAGATGTCCTCGGTTTAAATTTTTCAGAGCCTGTTTTTTAGGTCTTAGGCGAGGCTAGAGAATATAATTATTTCTATTTTTTTATACTGATTATCTATAACAAACTATTATGACTTTATACATTAAGTTATTTAGAATTGGACCATTTAAAAAGATTTCCCTGATGCTAAATTGCCTCTTTTTTCCTGTCTTTTGTGTAATTTTCCTGCAACATATTTCATCTGGTTGCCCTGTCACCCCAGGTGCTACCTGTTCCCTCACAGAGAACAATACAAGCTACCAGAGTCATGCCCTCCTCCTCTTATGAGAGTCCAACTCACTAGATGAGTCCTGACATAGCAGACAGCGTGTAGAAGCCACTGTTTTAACAGCCATTACTGGGATAGATGCTGACAGCCTGTTTCCCTGCATCCTCCCTCTTCCTCTTACTCTGATGCAGTTTTTGGAGGGGTGGGAACGGAGGAGGTTAGGAGGTGCACAGCAAAAGGAGTGGCAATTTACCAAAGAAGTGACGAAAAAAAGGTGGAATTTGTTGTGCTGTGGGGTGCGTTTTCATTCCGGGCTCAAATTGACGGCAGCATATGGAGGAAAACGTTTTCAATTTGCGTGTCTGATATTGTTTGTCTATTTTAACATAAGTAAAGGCTGACATGGATGAGCTCACGCTAAATCAAATCATTTCAAGTCTTTATAATGAAAGTGTGAGAAAAGCACCTCGAACTGACAAGAAGAGCAATTACTCAAGAAATGCTTCAGAAATGAAAGAAACATTGTGCATTATAGTTATTGTGACATTCGGTTTGCTGAAATGTAATCTTTGTTTTAGTATTATCATCTGAGTGACACGTTTGCACTAAATCTGCTGCAGGATTTCAGCTAATTTTAGTCCTTTCACAGACAAAAACAGGCTCACTCAGTTTGGTGTGTGTTGCTTTCTATGATCTTTAATCCAACTTATCTCTTTATTTTAATTGAATGTGGCTTTGTGGCTCCTGTGGTTGCTTTGTTTCATAGTGATAAAGCTGCAGAATGCAGCCTCAGTGGCTGTCATCCTGACAAACTATTAGCTGTTAGCACGATAAAGGACAAAATCCATAGCAAATACAGCACTTTAAACATGAAGTTTATGCTCCAATCTATTTTCTTTGTTTTAATTTGGAGCACAGCCGGATAGCGAGGAAAATAGATGGCTGTAATTATGAGAAGACTATGATACAGGAGTACTGGTTAATGCTTCCCATACTGTACCTTACACTGAAGGGGAACTTCAGGATTACGGTGTATATCTCTACCCATTTGTCTCATCACAGTAATAATGAGGACTTCACTCATTGTGTTGCTTTATATTAAAAATGTCTTGTGATATGGATTTACAGGTAAATGGGATTACTTCCAGTGGACCAGACATGGCAGAAAATGAAAACCGTTCTGCCCTGCGGCCCTGATGTTCCCCGGTACTTAAAGAGCCATGTCTTGTCGAATCTGCACTAACAGATTCTTTCCTGTTTTTGTTTTGTTTTCAGCCTAAAGCAACACCAGCAGTAAGTCACCAAGTCAGACCACGTGGGACAGAAGACACTTCAAAGACAGACATTATTGGGATAAACAACTTCAGAAAAAAAAAAAGAGGACTCAGTGTCAGAAAGCAGTGCCGAAAATCTTTAGTACGCGTGTTTGTGTGTGCATAAAGGTGTGTTTCTGGCATCTAAAGTGTGTGTGAAGGGACATCTGTGTGTGTTGTTTCTGCAATCTGGTGTTTGATGAAGACTTGCAGCTGAGGATGTAACTTCTCTGTGAACTACAATCTTAAAATTGAACTGATGTCAGTGTGTTGCCCAGCCTGGTAATAACCATTATAATGATAGTCATAGAACAGAAGTAATAATTACTCTGTAACACACAGTCCCCCAAGTGCTCTGACAGTGATCCGAGTCTGGACACAGTCTTCTATTTGTTCATGATCCTAATAGTGATGATCACGATGATGATGATAATGATGATGACGGCTCACTTTCAGACCACTTGAGGTCTTTTAAGAGTCCAAGAACACAAAAAGTCCAATTGACAATAGCCAATACTGACCTTATCAATTCAAACAAATGGTATTTTTTATTTAAATATATTAATGCCGGTCAGATTTGTTGATTAGTCTCTAATCCAGTCAAGTGTGGTTTTAACTTGGTGTTATACAGATAATCAAAACGGAGAGATTTAAAAAAAGAAAAATCTGCTTTTAAGAAAGTCTGTATAGTTCCGTGAATCATTTCCTGTTAAAAACATTCCCACAGCACTAAATACTGATGTCAGATGCAGGTTAGAGATGATTAAAACTCTCTCCAACAAGGGCAACATGTAGATATTATTATTTAGGTTTTTTTATTTTGTATTTTTTTTTTCTGTTGCTGGAATCAGAAAAAAAAAACAAAAAACATGTAGCACCCGACACAACTGGGCTGTATTTCGATGCACGCAAATGGTGCATTCACTTGCCTTTTTTGGAAGCCTGTTTATTATGCTGCTTTCTAGGGATAGCTTCGTCACGCATCACTGTACACGCTTGTAACTGAACCAAGAGGTCACGTTTGAAGCCGGTTTATTCTAAACATGTTCTTCTTTTTTTTTTTTTTAAGAAAAAGAAAACATTTTGATACATAAACTACCTGTCACTGCAGTTTATCAGTCTCACGTGTCGTGTCTTCAAGATGTCTGTTCAATGAGTTTCAGTAATGGTTCGTAGCACCGTAAAATGAACAAAATGAAGAGCTGTTTTATTTTGAAAGGTGCACTTAGCAGCAGTTTCTCAGAAGCTAAAGGGAAGAACCCGGCGTTCTCCTCTGTCGGTTGTTTTTTACGATGTTAAACACTGAAAGGGGTTTGAATTTGTTTAGATTTCTTCAGATTAGAAATTATTTTTCTTCAGCAGATGTATGGTTGACTAATGGTTTTTATGCAATCACGGTGGGGTTGAAATGAAAGTGTTTAGCGATGAAAAAAATGTCGTGTGTGTTAATGAGCCGTAGCTGCAGGTAAAACTTGTGTTTTAAGTGGAAGAGTTTTATAATCATAGTGTTTTCTGCACTGAGCCACAAGTGAAAGAGTTTCTCATAAATAATACTGAAAGTCATGTGCACTGAAATGAGAATAACCTTCCCTCGGCTGGGTCGTGCTTTCAGCGGATAGAAAAAAGAAAATAATGACAATGGACCAAAATCCAGCACATGGACGAAGGAGAGAGAGCGGTCACGCTCTGGGAGGAATTTTAATGCCTGCATTTTTCATGAGGAAATCTACAATCACCATGAACAACATCCCATTAGAGAGACACAAAAAAGAAGTAAATAAAAACCCTGCCAAAACAACGATGCAAGAACACAAACTGCTGGACTTTTCAACGTCGTATCAAAACTGCATATAAGCACGAAGTCCTTTGGCTCTTTTTGATGTGCTTCAGACTGTTTGTACCACAACTTACGCTGACTGCTCTCTCTCTCTCTCCTCCACAACATACAACATTTATGTCGATGATGCAAAGGCTGACAAATTTTAGTAGATTTTACATAATATATTACAGAGATGTATTTATGGGTAAAAACTGTGTGATGAGAAGCGTTCCTGTGTGATGGGAGACTGTTTGTTAGTTTGTTCTGTGAGCACATTTGTGAACACACCGGATGATGAATTCTATGAAGATAACATCTATATCGAACTTCTCTTGAAAAAGCCAGAGTGTATTCTTTTTTTTTTTTCTTTTCTCTTTCTGCTTGTTTAAACCACCATGGAGACAAGTAAAACATTATTTTACTGACACGCAGAGCTTGTTGGTTCATTTTTTTCAACATGTCATTTAACTTTGACCAAAACACATGTATCAAAAGAATTGACTAATATATAAAAATACAGCCTTGAATGAAATTGTTTGACCACATGACAAAACAGAGTCAAATCTGAATGAATTTACTGTAGAGCTGCTACGTTATTGGTATTTAAAGGGTCTAAAATTAGTCACAAATTAAATGCAAGTGTACAAAGTAAACAAAAACACAAGCGATTCCAGCATGGCATTATTTACTAAGCAAAATCAAGTTCAACATGGAAAAGTTATCTGTGAAAACTAATTCTGATCAACTTCCAATAGATTTAAAGACCGACTCGGATTTTATTTTGAGCTATTTTAAAATGTTCTCAGTGGTCATTTAATTACGACTATGGCATTTTTACCCAAAATCACAAAACCTGTCCTGTTTTTTTATGAAATAATTTTTCCGTACCAACAGCTCATTAGCAGTTTGCCTCTTAATGGGCAGAACCATTGGTGCAGAGGATAACCCCGCCCCTTTCCTCATTGCTAAGAGATCTCTGTTTATGCTCGTGCCATAAGCCCACCCAATGCATTTCATACAGCATTTTTCAAATTACTAATGAGTCACAGTAACTTAAAAGCAGAAATACCCAAAAATGCAATTTTGGGCTTAATTTTCTCAAGATACATCCTCTATAATAATAAAATCAGAAAAATGCCACAAGAACATGTTAATGACGTGAAAAACATGATTTTCATTGGAGTGGGAAGTAACAACCAGGTGCTGCCAATCAAAATCACTTGATTAACTGATCAGCTGCAGGTGCGACCACCTCTATAAAAACAACAGATTCATGAGTTTGCTGGTCTGGAACATACGGGTGTGAGGGAACAGCATCAGCAAAGACCTTAGAGAAGAAGTTGTTGCTTTCCATCAGTCTTGAAAATGTCCATGTAATTTGGAGTCCATCATTCTGCAGTGAAGATTATTTACAAGTGACAATCATGAAGCTGCAGATCTTCTGCAAAGTGGAAGTCTCTTCAAATTCACCCTTCAAACTGGTGCTTCACCTCCAACTCTACAGGTTGCATTTAACTGCAACGGCATGACATAAGAATCAAGATGTCCAAATTCAGATCTCAACCTGATTAAAATGCTGCAGCGAGACCTTAGGAGAGTTAAATATAATCAAATACCCTCAAATTTCGATGAACTAAAGCAACAAACTTTAAATATAATAAGAAATTTTGGCCTATTTATCCCCAAATCACAGCTTGAATCTCAGAAAAGACTCTTTATCAGTGGGATCACATACTGTGTCCAATTGGTGACAAAAAATTCAATAGGTGTGTGAACACAAGTTAAAAAAAATTCTACAGGGAATGACAAAGATGAATACACAGACTTGTACTTTATGCAGCAAACTTTTACTATGGTAATGACTCATCCTTAATTCATGAGCGGAAGTGAAAGCACAACAGAAAAGTGTGTTTTTGACTGATGTTCAACCTTGAATATGACCTAAGCTTCACGAAAAGAGCAGATAAATTTTGAAAAAAAGTGTAAAAGCTGCTTATGCAATCACAGCGGCTCCAAGGCTCAAATCTGGTTTATAATGTAACATTGCCTTTTTTTTCTTCTGTTTACCCATTGTTTAAATAATTAAGCATAATGAATATGTATGACCCTTTTAGGAAGAGTGCAGTTAGTCTGAGGTGCAAAAAATTACACAACAGTCAAATGTTTATCATCTTGTTTTTATCATTTTCTTGATTGGGAGACAAACTTGTTATTCACAAAGGAAAGCAGAGTAATTGCATGAAACAAACAAGTGCTAGTGAGGGAGGAAAGAAAGCAGCAGGAGAAAAGGGGAATCAAAGTAAACAGGAGATGATGTGCAATCTTATTGGTCCATTGTAGTCAACAGGAGATGATCTGAATAAAACATTAAAGCTGGTATTATGTCATTTCCACCACACCACCCAGCTTCCATGTTCCAGAGCTCTGTGGGTGCAAGAATTTGAGGCCATCACCCCACTTAGCCTTCAGTACAGCATGACTTCTCTGCTCATCCATATTCATAGTCCAAACACTGAAACCTGGTGTTTTCATGGATGTGTTTTTGGAAAGGTACTCTGGGTGCACATTACAGGTCAGCTTTTTTGAATGTCTTTAATTGAAATGCTGGCAGCCTCACCGTAGACTTTATACTGAATTAGCTCTTTTTGTGGTGAAAGTGTAATCGTCTCAAAACACATGAAGGAGTTGGAATACTTAGGATTCGCCACAAAACAATTTCCTTTGAGTAATACTTCAAAGCTGCTTTAATGTGAGAGACATTTTCTGAAAATGCTGAGAGAAAGGTATGTTTTCAGTTAAAATATAAAAGGGACGGTGCAAGTTTTTAAAAGGGGGATCATGTGGATTATCAATGAGTAGTAAGTATCTTACATGCAGTTGACAGAATATTTCAGAAGGGAAACAAGCAATCAGGTCTTAAAAATAGAGACAAATTAAAAAGCTAATTTGCACGATTAAAACACATTTTATAGCCTTTCAATCGAACATAACATTCTGCTTTTACTGTTACTGAGAGTTGCTAACATCCCTTCAAATAATCCATTGAGCAGTAACTTTATATATATATATATATATATATATATATATATATATATTTTTTTTTTTTTTTTTTTTTTTTTTAAGCCTAAATGTAAATCATTTATAGAAATAAGATATTATAAACACCATTCATTCATTTTCTAAACCTGCTTCTTCCTGTTCAGGGTCGCAGACATGATAAACACATTAAATAAAATGTAAAACACTCACATTTACAGGTTGGATTTCTTTTGATGAATTTAAGATGAACTTCACACTTTTTTTCACTTGAAAATGTTCCAAAATTACACAGAAAACAAGTGAGAATACAAGTGAAGTTCACATGTTTTTGTTCCAAATTCACAAAGGAAAAAATGTTCAATGCATTTGGTGCACATATGATAATATCACATGGTATTCCACATGTTTAGTTCACATGTTTTGTCTTGTAAGGGGGAATCTACTGATATGAAAAATTCCCTCTTTGTGCATATTACATTTCAGTACTGACCTTATCTGAACCTAATAATCTTCTATGAATTAAAAAACACACTTGATGCAAAGCGATGCTGCATGAAACCTGCTTCAAAGCATTTAAATTATTCCTTCTCCCTGTTTTAGTCTCTTTTTTGGGGGGTGGAATACTTCCTTCTTTAAGTGGATCATTTTCTAATAGCTGTTGTTTTACCTCCTCAATGAGAATTTCTCCCAGATTCTCCAAACTGAGATCCCCTGACTGCTGTCAGGAAAGACACTGTTATTTATCACATACAAAAACACTTTGAAAAATCTGAAGGATAAATTTACCGCAGTTTTTACAGAAGCCATGTTTTCTTTGAAAGCTTCAGCTGAGTGACACTTTCATTACTGTACTGTGTTTTAATGAGTGTGCAGCAGCTGTAACCGGTTAATAGCCTTTTTCTTTTCAACTCCAAAATGAACCAAAAAATGGTGTTTATGAAAAGCAGGATAACATTTCTCAACTTAACTTTGATTCAACATTATCTGTTAAATAAAAGTTACACCAGAGTTGCATGCAGAAAAGGGGTTTTATTAGGTCTGTGCAAAGCTTTTTAAACAGCAGACAGCAACAGAGCAGGATTTTTCTTTTTCTTGTGCAACAAAAAATATATCAGTAAGCCAATGTTCACCACATATTTCAGTACACAGCCCCAAAAATCAGAGACAGAAACTTTCTTCTGTTCCATTATGTCACATACTGTATCTTCATGCTCCAATTTGGCTGTCAGCAGTGATGAAGTAACCCAAGACAGGCCAAAACCACAGATTTCCACTTTGCTGCTCTGCACCATGCAGCAAGCTGTTTATTGTTTGAGAGTGTCAAAGCTTCCCTGTCAGAAATCATTGTGGTCGTCACAATATTGAACCCAAAACCCCTGCTGGGATCCGAGACGATGGATCAGGCACATGTGCAGCTAGTTTCACTGAAAGCATCTTAAAAAACACTAACGTTCCTCAGGCCATAAAGAATATTCATTCATTTATATTTCATCATTAATGATGTTCAGGGTCACAGCATGCATGCAAAAGAAAATCAAATTAAATGTGGAGTTCTAGATGAATCACAGATTAAACTTTATTACAACTTAGTACTGACAGCTTCATGGCTGACCAAGCAAACCAGACCAAACAGGTTTAAATGAATATTACAGACATCCTTGGATCATGTGACCTGCTCTAATAAGCAAAACACACATGGGGACATTTGTGGATGCTGATTACATTTTCAAAAAGCAACATAAGTTCCAAATGTTGGCATATTTATTTAGACAATGAACGCAGTTATTTTGCAAGATGTGAAAGTGATCAGGTTTTAGTTTAGCTGCTAGAGGAAGAAAATGCTACTTGCTTCTCTTATATCGAAATCAGGATCATTAGTCTCAAAGTTTTGGTTTATCTAAAAAGTTCAGAGGATGCATGTACAACACAATGACTTGTCTTTTCACACAATGTGAAGTGATAGCAGAGGTTTTACATCAGATTTGTATCTGTTTTGCTAACGTAACCAAAGCCAATACCAAAAAAACCTAATTGCACCTTGTTAAAAGTATATTAGCAGTGACCTTAATGACTCTGATAAAGTATTTTACTTTGTTTTAAGTCAAAAAAACAAATCTGAAGTTGTGGTTTTAGTCAAATTTTGGCTTCAGCTGCAATCCGAATCTGTCTCTTCCTGTTTTTCTAATGAGGAAGCTTTGCCAAGTGCCAAACACTCCGTCAATAAAAGCTTTTTGCTGCTCCTGCTGTACAGCTGGCCAGAGAAGCGTTAATTAAACCTTTGATTTGATACATTCACTGGTTCAGCCACTGACGGTGCCAGCTTAGATTCGAGCGCTTGTTTTTGTGTACGCGACACAAGGGCGCACCAGCATTCCATTCATCTGTCTGTGTGTGTGTGTGTGTGTGTGAGCAGATAAAATGTGTGTGTGTGTGTTTATCTATTTGTTGCATATTTATGTATGTATGTATGTAAATGTGTTTGTGCGACAGATTTATGTGAGCGTTTTCTCAAATAGCATATGCGGAGCGCAGTCGCTCTTAAAAATTCATTACAAGAGGCTCGCTCCTGCTAAAATTTGTTTTTCCATCAGGGAGATTTATAACAGATCAGTCTTGTTTCTTCAAATAAAACGTCATCTTGGATGAATTGTGGACGGATACTCCATCCAAGATGGCATAAATCAAAAGATCAGGAGTTTTAATTTAACATTTACCAAAAATAAATTGTTGGTATTAAAAGTAGAGATTGGAGAGGAGAGATATTAAAGGGATTCAGGATGCCTACATTCTTAAAAAGTGGGCTAACAAGGCAAATTAGGCAACATTTGGCCTAATACTGTATGTATATGGGCCTCGACTCAGGAGGGCGACAGCAAATGTGATGAGTCTGTCAGCTGATGGCTACATCGGATGGTACCTCCCCTCTGTGACTGCTGTCATCTCGACAGCCTGCAGAGCTCAACCTCACCAGGGGTCTAAATCTGTTACCAACACACACACAAAACCTGTCTGCAGCTAGTAACTCAGTCATCAAAGCTAACAGCCAGTCAGATGCTCTGTGTCACTGGGAATAAACCAATCTTCTCACATTCATTTGCAAAAATTAGAAATCATAAATTGCATGTGGTAGAATTTTTTTTTTTTTTTTTTGCGTTGATTGACAGGTGATTGTTCACCTGCAAATTTCAAGCAAACAATAACTATGGAGATGTAGCGTGTCTGAGCTTATTTTGTGACAGTTTTATAACTGAATCTCTTAAATTCTCTGCTGCTGTTTCACCAATCGTCACAATCCATCTTAATCTAAAGCCTGGCAGCAGCTATTCCATTCCCAGTCTCAATAACATCTTGAGAATAAATGGTGTCAATCAACTCTACATTCAGAAATCAATCAAAAGTGGCGTGTGTGTACCGACACGGTGAAATGCTCTACATTTTGTTAAGTTATTGCAGACAACTTCAGCTTCAGCCTGAAGTACGAAACTGGGACAAACTCAAAAGTTTAAAAGAACTCTAAAACATTTATTATTTCACAGATGCTACATGAAGGCCATAATTTTATCCTTTCCTTTTTCTGGAGATTATACATAATGTGCACGGAAAAAGGACATGGGCACCTGTTTGGGCGAGGTCTCATTGCAGTATATTTTAATACAAAAAAAAAAACTCATCCTTGAGGAAAAATCTTAAAAATAAAAAAAAAGAGAATTTCAATTAAGAGTTTCAGCTAAGCAGAAAATTACCTTACAATGCTGAACACAAATCAAAGGTGAAACAGAACAAGGCTGCCGCCTTTTTAATGTATCAGCATTATGTTAGTAAGGAGGAAAGAGAGAGAGATAATAGGAGTCATAAAGAGGGAGAAAAATCCACCTTTTCTCTTTAAAGCTCCTGAACACCGTCAGCAGCACATTTCCCACAGTTTTGGCTTTTGTTCTCGGGTACATTCAATTTGAAATTAAGAAATAACTTTGAAGTGTTTTAATAAAAAACTGTCCCTGAAAAATCGTATTAAATTTAGAAGTTTCTTGCATCCCATTTTGGTGAAGGGTGAAGTTGTATTTTGACAGACTTTTATTAAGTTTAACTCTAATGTCTTTTGTTAATCTGATGCAACAGGGCCGTCGTTCCAACTAAACACGTGAGCTTGTTTAGGATTAATGAAGCAGTTAAATGATGCTTTTTACTTAGTGAAGATTTCTCCTTCTTTTTTTTTTTATTTTGATAACTGATGCCAATCATCGCATTAAAACAGGACAATTTATTAAATTTCTGTATTTCACACTGTATGTACTGTTTGTGCTGCACAGTGGGGCAGTTGGTAATGCAGCAAGAAGGTTCTGGGGTCAAAACCCAACCATGATCTTTCTGCATATTGTTTGTATGTTCTCCACGTGCATGTGTGGGTTTTCTTCAGGGACTCCGGTTTCCTCCCACATACCAAAAAACATGCTTGAGGTTAATTGGCAACTCTAAATTGTCCCTGTGTGTGAGTGGTTGTCCATCTCCATGTGGCCCAGTGATGGACTGGCGACCTGTCCAGGTGTGACCCCGCCTCTCACCCAGTGACCACAAGAGATAGACACCATATCCCTGCAACCCTGAACAGGAATAAGCAGGTAAAGATAGTGACTGACAAGCAGAACCTCAAACCTTAAAGTCTGAGCTTCAAAAATGCAGCATAAACCAGTTTTCTACAACACTGAAGTGAATGAGGACTGTTTCAATCTCACTGACAATCCGATTCACTCATCTTTAAAACAGATTGGCAACCAGTTTTCATAAATGTGGTTTAATTTGGGTGAATTTATCATTGACCTGTACTTTGTTTTAAGGTATTATCATCCATCATAACAGTAAAAGGAGCAAAAAAAGGACATAAATATATGATTCAAACTTTTACTTAAGCATTTGTCTTATTTTTGGGTGTTTTAAGATGGTAAAAAACAAAAGGATCTTGCATAAAATCATAAAAATACTTTAAATTAAGTCATTTTTAAATAATATTTTTGAGTTTATTTTGGCCTCAACATCGTTTTTTCTAATAGTAACGGGGATTTATTTGTTGTTCTCATTCATTAAAAAATTAGGGTCAACTGCCAAGTTTTAACAACGCTTCAATCAAGTCATCTCAGCAAATGGCTTCCTCCAGCGTTTCTGCACATCGTGTGACACGCTGATAAAGTAAGTCCTTCATTTGTACATGCAAAGGTCATAAAACGTAAAGAAGCTTCAGTTTCTCTTTAATAATGCTTGTTGTAGCTTTTACTGCATTTAAAACATGTGAGTGTGTGTGTGGATGAGTGAATGACATACTGTAGTGTGAAGCGCTTTGGGGGTCATAGGACCTGAGTAAGGCGCTATACAAGTGCACGCCATTTACCATTTTTTACCATTAAAAACGTTCGCTGTGTGTTGTGCATGAATGTGTGACCCACTCCAAACTATAAATCCAGAGCTGTTCTGGGTGTCTATACATTTTTATCCATGACTATTTATTCTTGTTCATAAATACTCTGATATTAGTTTCTAAAAAGTGCTGAACGATGGAATCAGGAGAGTTGCACACTGCAGACGGGGTTTAGAGAAGCTCAGCTGTGAATTCGACTGCTTGTTGAACTCATTCTAACAAGTTAAAAAAAAAAGCTTTGTTGACACGGTACAATCACAATTTATTGAATTCATTTCTGTAAATGAGGCTCTTGGTTTACAGATAACAGACACAAAAGCAAATATAATACAATAAAAGGGCTTTAGTTAATAGAGAATGGACATTTGGTTTTTTTGACGGGTTACACGGAGTGTTTGTCTGATCTGTAAGCTAGAAAAAAGGACTGTGAACGAGCTGCATCAAATCCCATTTCCGGCTCCATAATCAGGACAGTGGGACGTCCATGAGAAAGTACAATCTTACAATGATTTTAAAAGTTGCATGAAATGAATATTTAAAACCTGAAATGAGTGACACGCCCCCTCCTTTCTTGCTAACAATGCACATCTCCTCTGTCAAGCAGCATATCTATGATTCTTGGCCCTAATCAGCCACCGTTGTACAAGTGAATCAGATGAGATTAGCCATTAGAACAACGAAACTCACTTAGCCCTCAGTAGAGGAGGGTAAAGTGGGAAGTAGACACACAGCAAGTAGACTCATCTTTTGGGCTAAATGTAAAAGGCAGAGGAGTTAACTAGTTTGAGTTCATCATGAAGAGAGATATAAAATCTTTTAGGTCACAAGCGGGAGCTCGGCTGGCGTTCCAATAACTGTGGGACGAAAAATGCTGCAGGGGCTTGAGTGGACTGCTAATGTATCTCAGATCCTGAGGGCGGATGATGCCATTTGTCCTAAAATCGGAGGTTGTTTTTGACATCTGTTGTGAAAGGAGTTGACAGTTTGCTCGTGTGAGTCAGAAGTGGCACTTCTTCACAGCAAACAAAGACTCCAAATATGATCCAGACAAAAATCAGTCTGATAAACTAGATTGCCGTGAAAAGTCTGCAAAGTCTTTGACAAAACTTTGAAATTTATTTATGAAAGTCTGATAATGGCAAACACGGTTCTGATGCTCTGGCATTTAACGCATCAGCCATTCAATCTATAACAGGGGCCATCGTTCTGAGCAGAAAGATCTTTTAGATTTGAAGAAGACTCAATATAAATGTGTCAGCTTACAGGCTTAATGGTTACCTCATGGCACAAAGACACAGCAAAGTCACTTTGACTTTTAGCAGAAACATTAGAGCTGAAAGGAATTACATGTGTGACTGTGTTTAAAATCTCCTCCGAGACAGCATTATGGCAAATTTCAACTCTCATTTGGACCATAACAATCGAGCTGCAGCTCGTCAAAGGCATCATTTATGTGACCGTGTCCTCTTCCAGCACATAAACTACTAATTGCAAACATCTTTAGCCAATCAGGCTATTCATTTAAAGATAACTGCCAACGAGCAGCAAACAGATGCGTTCATGTAAAAGCGAAACAAAAAGGCTCGCTGCCTCGACTTTGCAGATGCTGTTTTGTCTGAAGATTTCCAGAGAACAGCTCTGTCACAAACACAGCCTCCAATTCCAGTCTCAGCTTACTGAAGATTCACGACTCACAGATGTGGGGAAATTGCATCATGACTGCATATGTGACAGGTGACAAAGTGGCAGAGAATAGGCAGGGAGGCAGGTGGATGGACGGGGACAGCAGCCAACTGTTAGTGATTGGACAGGCTACCCTGTGGATATGGATAGCAGCAGCCAGTGTGCGCGAGATTGGAAAGGAAGGTGTATTTTTGCATTTGAGTCTAGGCCACATACAGGTTTTCTATTAGATGACAGATGACACGCTTCACACCCTGCACACTGCAGATATCACTCAGCGCTCTGCCCCTCCCTTACTCATCTCTCCTTCTGGCTACAGCCTCCTCCTAATTTTACCACCTTCATTCCTAACAACCCCACCTCACCCCTCCGAATATACGCACACATTGTCTGTGTCTTTGTTAGGCTGTCCTTCTCTCCAACACTGGAGCTCCAGCCAGGTATGGTAATGAATTTAATCGGATTGTCACCTGAGGGGAAGCAGCGCAACTTTAACAAAGTTTTCACTTAATTCTACTTTAATTTAATCAGCAATTTTCCCCATCTTCCTTCTGTGTGTGTGTATGTGTGTTGTAACCTGGGCATATCTGTGTCTGTGAGTTTAAAAACTTTATTATTTTTTTTTGTTTCTGAGCCATGTTACGAGGAGTTTTGGCAGAAATTAGCTATAATCATATTAGCCGCTCTCCCTCGTCATCTGCCGCGAGCAAAAACGTGGGACAGAGTTAGCTGCAGTTTCCCTTCGTGGATTTCTCTTGACTCATAGACTCTTCAAAGTTAGAAGCTAAAATATTGACAGAAGTTTTCTGTAAGTGCTGATAAAGACAAGGTCATTTCAAATGTAATGGCCACGTCCTGCATGGCTGCCAAAGTGCGAGAGCAGCACAAGCTACATCATGCTTCAAAGAGGGGACACTCAAAAATCATGCAGAGCAGAAAAATAAAAGCTTTCTGTGGTAATTTAGTCAGGTAGTTTATGCACTGGAAGTTCTCTTCATGTCTATTCCACCCTGACAGTGACCTTGCTGCTCCACAGACACTGTCTTTCTCCCATGTCTGAATGCCAGAGCTGTCAATCAAACAGCTTCCTCACCTCCCTCTGGTGCCACCGTGGGGACTCTTCTAATGAGGTGCATGGCGTCAGCATTAAGGGACAAAAACATCGCCTGTGAAAACATTTCTTACAAAGACAGACACAATAACAAGTAAACTGCAACTTTATATGAACTGCTGAGTAAATAAACAGCCGAAATTGTTATTTTTCTGAACCCAGTGATGTAAAAATACTTATGTTCTTGTACTTTTTCACATATATTTTGTTTACATCTCCTGCAGCAAGTTTATTTTTACCTTATCTGTCCCTTTTTTTTTGCTGTTTAATTTGTCCTCTTTAATCCTTCTTCACAGCTGCATGTGGGGATTAACCATGAGTTTGTGTGTTTGTTGGTCTGCAGCAGCAAACACTGAGTTGTGTGCATTCCAGGAACAATGAAGAGCAAGGTTTATGAGAATTAGTGGTCACCATGGTATCCTCAAACACACGCACACGCTCCGGGTACAATCAAAGAGGATTTACTGCTGCGTTCTCAAACCTGGTTTCCATTTGATTTTTCTTTCCAGATCTACACAAAGACACATGGATCTCTTGCATGCTCACACACTCGCAAAGCTGCAAGCAAAGGTGGTCGATCAAACATATAATTTTCCTCCAGTGCTGACAAAGGCCTCTCACCGCTGAACAGAGACAAGCCGCTTTTATCGACTGGCGTCCAGAGGGCCTCAGCAGCTATAATAGCAGCAATAAGTGACTGGGCCAGTCAATAGAGTTTCTATTAGTGCAGCGCTCCCTCAGCTGCACACCATCACACACAGCAAGCTCAAGAGAAGAAGAAGGAGGGAGGGACCTCGGAGCTATAAGAAGGTCAGGAAGGAGCAGCAAAGTCCTGTGGGAAATTTGTTGTGTGGTCGTCGGGGTGTACAAGAGAGAGGACCTGGAGTAGATCAATAAGAGGAATAAATAGACACTGACACCAGGACTCAGATATCACAGACATGATATAAGCAACTGCTAAATAGGTCAACAATGTTCCTCCTTATCACATAGTCATGTAAATCACACAGATTACATGCACTGTGTATTCTATACACACGTACATACTGTGTACTATAGTATATATATTTGTGAATATACATATATATATGTATATATGCACAGTATGTGTACACAGAACATCAGTGACCTTGGTCTTTTATCTAACCGTGCTGCGAGGAGCTGACGGTGTTTCGCTCTAACAGAGGGAGTAATAGCCAGAGCAAACACCCTCATTCATCTCTGAGCTTCTCACATATTACCACCTATCATTAAATTAATAATGCTACACCGCTTAAAGAGACAAAGATTAATCTGACAGCTCTGGAGCAAGGAAGTGAAACCGAAAAACACGTCTTCAGACCTTGAATTAAGCTGCATTATTAAGAGTTTGAGGTGATTTTTTTTTTTTTTTTAATAGAAAAGCAGCTACAGAGCTGTTTTTTTTTATACAACAAAACCTTTTAGGGTTTTATTCAGTGAATATTCTCATGTGTAACAATCTCTATTATCATGATTTATTATCCTAATTTTGTTCACCCTTTTATGTTGTTGTTTCCATTAGATTTGTTCCATTTTAACGTGTCTGTGAATGTTTGTGTGCTAATAGGTGGATGTGAACAGTTAATTGAAAAAAAATAATGATTATATTTGACACATGTTTATTGAGAGGAAAAGTTACACTGGTAATCCTTCATACGTGACATCATTTTATTTATCATTTGAAAAAAAAATCAGTCAATGCAAATACTTCAGTTTTAACTGGGAATTAATTTTATCAGAACTTACTTGAGTTTATGAAAGTTTTGTGATGGTCCGGTGATCTGTGCAGGTGTGACTCCGCCTCCCGTCCAGTGACCACTGGAGACAGGCATCAGCTCCCTGCAACCATGAGCAGGAACAAGCATGTAGAAAAAATGGATCGATGGATTTATTTATGTTGCATTTCCTTCAGCTCATGAACTGAAATACAAAAAGTTGAACTATTTGAGGGAGATTTTTGTAAAGTTGCAGAAAACAGTCAAAGCAAAGGCTAAAATAAGCAAAATATGTACAGCGTTTCTTTTTTTTCTTTACTTTTTGTACAAACCATGTATAAAGTTGACTTTCTACTGAAAAGAGAGAAAATAAGGTACTTTTGCTTTTAAATGAATTTGTAATTGTCTGTTAATTTGTTGCAATGAAGGGAAATTTTAAAGAAATGGCAACAAAATAAATATAGAAAGTACAAGTTCCTTACAGAACTGGAACAAGCAAAATTGTCACAAACAAATATGCGGAGACTAAAAAAAGCTCGATCAAACATGTCTGAGTCAAACTGCGCTGTTTGAAGTATTAACTCTGAGTCAAATGAAGTAGCAAAACAAAGAAGAACAAAGGAAGTGACTTGTGAGTTCAACTAGAAATAGCAAGCTGCCATATTTCTGAGGCCTTTTGATTCGAGAGTGTTTAAGGCAAACGACCGAAGTCTGACCAACACTTTGAGTCAGCATCTCCAAAAAATGTCAGCAGAAAAACAAAGAAACAGAATGCTGCATTCCACATGTGTCACTTAGAAAAGTTATTTGAATTATTTATAGACAGAAACTGCTCTCTGTAATGTTGGGTTCACTTGTGCTGAATATAGAAGCAGCACAGTCCTCTCATTCTTAATATAATTACATTAAATTTGAATATTCTCTTCAGAAGCCATGTATGTTCGATTTACACATAATCTAAGGGGGCAGCTGCACAGATGAGCACAAGCATCAACTAAAAAAGGGCAAAATTAAGGAAGACGTGGAGAGGAAAGCATTCACTTTGGCTTGAATTTGTTTCGACAGACACCAAGAGCCCAGACATTGCGGATAAAAGAGCTGCAAAAGGACTAGAAGAATAATTCTTCCCGTGATAAAAGTGCAGCTGTCTGTATTCCAGCTTTAAAATGGAGACAAAGCCTAAGTCGAAACGCAAGAATGCAGCATCCTGATTTTAAGCTGCTGTACGTTTCTGAAAGACACCTTAGAAATTGGATTTTGGCGTTTGTGCCGAGTCTGAAAGGCTGAGATATTATATCTCATCTGGGAGGATGCCGGTCATTGACGTGAGTGTGCTGGCTCTGACTGAAAACAGCTGGTGAGGGATGTAATTTAATCTTTACCGGGTCAAGCACAATTCACAAAAGGTGTTTTTCATTCCCCTAATGCACTTCAATTACTAATTCCCTTACAATGAATGTCCTTGTTGTGGCTGATCAGATGAGAGTTAATGTGTTCTCATCGACCCTGATACAAATCCATCGAAAACCACCTTGATCAGACCCTGATCTGATGATACATGAACAACAGAACAACTCGTCAGATAATAATACAAATATTTCATCATCTGCAAATTAACTACAGCAGGATACAAGAAGCATGCACTCTTCTTCTTTTTGTCTTTTTTTCTTAGGAACACACATTTTTGGTTTAGCCTGTGACTTGCTCACAGAAGCTTCTATTTGTGGGGGGGCAGAGACATTAGCAGCACCCTTCTGGCAGCTTAATCATGCAGTCAGGAACACAACAGTTTCAAATTACAGGGATAAGTTAGAAGCACTGACATCAAAGGACTTTACACGACAGTCTTACAGCAGAACTCGGCGTGGGATTAAATTTATCATCTTTTCGGGAGGTTTGAACGGAATCCGCTCATCTTAAGGTGGTTTATAAAGTTTTAAGGTGCTTATGTGTTTTTATTAGACTACCACTGATAACAGGTTTGTCTCTCAACTAACAGATTAGCATATTATTAATAGTTACACACAAGCTGAAAACTAAATACAAAAAGAAAATTCGAGTGATTATTTTGATGCTCTTTCCAGCTCGTCATTACGTTGTTCATCTCTCGTTATTTGAGGCTCGGTGTAGCACAGGCCTTTTCCCAAGTTTCTGCACAGTCATCATTTTTAATGCAAAGTCAGCTCCATCTATATACGGAAAAAAAACTGGGATGGTTTAAAAATCGGATTCACTGGTCTAAATTTGGACCATTTGTCTGTGTGGTGAAATAATATCCAGCCACTGCAGATGGTGCAGTGCAGTTTGAGTCCCAGATTAAATAAGATCAAAATGATAGAACAGGTTGCTATTTGAGCACGACACACAAGCTTTCACTGACATCAAAGATGGAGTATTTACACTCAAAACAAACGCACCTAAAATCTAAAAACCAGATCTGTCTAATAACTGCGTCGAGATCAGCGCAGTGAAGTAACAGATTCGATTGAACCAGCTTCGCTTCAACGATGCAACATGCACAGCAGAAGAGTGAAGAAACCCAATACCTTATTATGAAGGTAAAAAAAGAAACTTCTGCAAAAATGGAGAAGTTCACGATGCAGTGAAGCTTATTCAGGAATGTTAGTGTTAGGAAAGTTTGTATTTAAAGCTGCTATACTTAATTTGCAAAACAAATTAGCTTAAAATATTTCTTTTCATGCCCATGAAAAACGTTTTGACACAGCATGGAGAAAAATATGTTGTGAAGATTAAAAAAAAAGACGAAAAAAAAATAATTAAGTGGTACTTAAGTGGTATTTGTCTAAAAACATCAACCAATCAAATGGTTCGGTCTGAAAGGAATGATTGGACAGTCTCTCCAGCTATACGGACTTCCACATTTATTTGGCTTCTGTGCTCCTAAAAAACTGAGACATATTACTGCAGCACACCACTGCTGGGAGTGTTCGCCGCTCTATCATGTCACAGCAGGAGAAACAGCTGCCGGCTGGTTCTGCGTCAGGTTCAGGACAAAGTAACAATTAATGTCAGTTGTTTGTTGTTATATTGTTTTCACTTACTGGTGATTCCGCCATGTTACGGTACTTGAATGAACTGCGGACCAGTGTCTCGCACTCGGTCATCTTCTGGGGATACACGTGTTTCCAAACCTGGGGGGGGCGTGGCTTAGGAATTCTATCCAACGGGAGTTCTGTGACTGTGTTGACAGTCTAAGCTAGGCAATCTGAAATCAGGGATATCAGCTTTAAAGTTATGACTATGAGCTGTTTGAGATGTAAAAAGAAAACTAAAATCTTACACGTGTTTCAAATTCACACACAACACCACATCCTGAACTTTTGATCTTGTTGAAAGCACATGCTGTTTTTTATTTCCCCCTTTCTTTGATTTTATCTATTCTTTTCTTCATATTTTAATACCAAAGATCATCGAACAGAAAACTGTTTCTAAAATGCATCTGCCGCAGTAAAGCATTTGTGATAACTTGCAATGAGCTATTAACAGTTACTGCCTGTTTACACGTTCATAACTGTGACTTTTTATTGATTTGTGTCAACATTTCACATACAGACTGAAAAGTGGTCAGTCTCACCTCGTCACGTTTGGATTTCCATGCTTCAGAGACATGCTCGGTGCACAGCTGCGTCGGACTAATGAGACATCTGAGTCTTCCCCCTGCATGATCATATTTGCCATCAGGGAGCAAATACGATAACAGAAGGGTAAGCTGAAATTGTAGGTGACAACCAAAACCCTGGGGGCGGCGTTAGAGAAAGGAATATGGTGCTCATAGGAAAACAAAGTTAGAGTGAATATTAATGGCCTGTCTATGACTAGAGATTCCTCTCTTGAGCTCTGATGTGACCACGTTACTGCTTGCAATACTGACACTGGTTTCCTGGTCAGAGAGACAAAAGTCTGTTATGAATAATCCTAAATCCCACAGGAAAGTAGAGGGTAAATGTTGTGGGTGTGGGGGTAATTCTTGTGCTTTCAAGCCACTTTCCAAAGCCCAGATTGGCTTGGCAAAGACACACTGAGCAGCAGGGATTGTGTGAGATTTTCCAAGAGAGGGCAAGAGAGAAAGAGTAGAGAAGAAGAAAGACAGGGGGTTGGGAGATGGATGAAGCATAGGCTGCAGAAAATAGATGGAAAAATGGAGAGATGAAGCATGAGCCAGATGGAGTGGAGAAAGTAGAAAGAAAGATATGAACAGGAAATGCATGCCAGTGCATGTGTGTGCATCTGTGCTCACTCTCCTTCCCTTGTATGTGTGCATCAGACTGGGTAAGCCTCCTTTTATTTGCTGTAAGGATTAAGCAGGATGGGTCCAACACATGCACATTCCCGGGCTTAAAGCGGTGCCAAACTCCGAGGCACGCTCACAGGGAAGTGTGTGGAAAAAGCTGTGAATACACAAGCACGCGGCTGCAGAAATGATGAGCATGTTCAACAACTCGTTCGGAAGGCTCCACCACAGGACTGGACACAAAGACAGGGATTGTTTAATGTGCTGCACAGAAAATTTTGAATTCCGAGACACATCTTTGACATTTCAAGAGAGCTGTTATGTGTTTGGAATTGGTACCCTGTGGGAATTTTATATCTCTAAATTTGAAACTAGGAATCGTTGTGTCTGTTCCATTATGTCTGGTAATTTCTGTGTTTCCCAGAGGCCGGGCAGTGTGCTGCTGATGAGTGAGCAAGCTAAAAACCAGAGTCACGCAGGTCAGGAAGTATCATACCAATTCCCTCGGGTTTGAGTAACTGCTAATCTCAACAGCCTCAGCAATGTGGATCATTCACTTAACATATCTCAACCCCTGAAGGGAGCCAGTCAACCCAGAACTCAAAGTTTACATACATTTGCTTCCATGAGAGATTCAAGGGCCGAGGTCTGATTTATATAAATGATATAGATACTTAGTAGATTTTTAGTTTTTAAAAGCCTTGGTCATAATGATCTCTTACAAATGCATCGTTCATATGATTCTCCCGTTTCCTACGATATCTGGAGTCCATGAACATTTGTGGAGGCGAGCACTTTTTCCTGCAGAAAGTTTGAGTAACTTGATGAATCATTAAGATTATGAGGTGATTTTCTGTCAGAACCTCTCAAAGACCATACTACAAATTTTTTGTCACAAGGTGCGTGAACGGACCCTTATGTGCAACTCATGGCAATTTTAAGTTGTTGTTATGAAGATCCTCCAGCTGTCGACATGTTTTGTTGGGGAATTTAAGTGGCAGAGATCAAGTATCTCCAGATCACTGTATTTGATGATCACATCTGCTGGCAAATTAGTGGGAAATGTTCTCATTTTCAAGATGACAATAATGCAGAGATTCTAGCTGCACCTTCTACAGCTGCAGCTGCAGGACGGAGAAGATCTACTGCAGGTGTGTCCAACTCCAGCCTGTGAAGGCCACTAGCCTGCATGTTTTGGCTGTTTCCCTGCTTCAGTGTTTCAGGTGAACAAGTCATTAACAGAGTTCTGCAGAACTTGTTGAAATTTAAATCAGGTGTGTTAAATTATGGATCTAAAACCTGCAGGATAGGGGTCTTCAAGGCCTGGAGTTGGACACCCCCCCAATCTACCGGCTGTAGCTGCTGCTCTGGAGGACCTGGAGACAAGACAGCTACACTGGTGGGTGCAGGACCGGATCCAAAAGCAGCACCTTTACAGCCAGAACCAGATTCTGTTCCATCATCTGAACCGTGAGTCAGAACGAACCGTAACATTTTTATTGAGCCGTCGCATCATGTTGCCTCACGCATCATGAAAAATGAGAAGTGAGTCTAATTTACTGGAAGCAACTGTTTTTCATTGTGATCTATTTTATGTCCTTGTAAAAATATACAGTTCTCTACAATTTTAGAAGTAAATAATAAAGTAAATAAAAAGTAAATAATAATTGATCATGGTGTGCTGTGAACAAGTTGTTGGGAAGGTATTCGACCGGCGTTCAGAGGGTTTTCATGGCGCGTTCATGGAAAATCTTGGACTAGACCATCGACCGGACCACACACTTCTGAATGGGCAACAAACACCAGATTCATGAAGCTGCCGTAATGCTGCATTAAGTAGGTCATAGAAAATCATCCAAAAATTGTTCATATCGTGTCATTGTGAACGAGGCTTAAGGGGTTTTAAGTTACACCTAAATTAAATCAGCTTGCATTGAAAAGCTTGTCAGGCAATAAACAAAAAATTAGAAAGAAAATAATCCTATATTTGCCCCGATCTCGCTAAAATGTGTCACTTGAAAGTGTTTTTAGTAAACACTTTTAAAACAAACTATTAGAAAAGACAATCAGCATATTGCACTTATGGAAAAGAGAACAGAAAACAAGCTGACGCTGCATTTCTGAGCATGTTGATTATTTTGCATTCAAAGTAAAAGCTTTATAGATCTATTCTTGTTACTTCAGGTGCAATAAAACCTTCGCTGCTAAGAACCTCAAGATTTCAAAAGTGGAAAAGGAAAGGAAATGTGTCTGATACTTAGTGTGTAAAATTTCTGTTAACATGTTCAGACTAACATGTTCTTTCTCAGAGAAAACATATATAAGTGTCAAGGGGGAGAGTAAAAATCTCTCTGTAATCATTTTTACATCTAAACAAAGCCACGAGGAACAAAAAAGAATTATTTATATCTGAATGAATAAAATAACAGTTTATTGGTCATGTGTTCCTGCTCTGCAAACTGAGAACAATATAACAGATTAAAAACTTGCTTCTGGTCTGGATGAAAACCCTCTTCAAGGTCTACAGGTTATTTACCTACAGAAAAGAAAAATACAACTAATGCAAAAAATACAAATGAATGAAGCTTGTCAAGTCTATAAAATCAGAATTTGTTCAACTTCTTTATATATTCATGTTGAATTCCATCTATTCTTGTTTGTAATCTTTTGCCTTTAACTGCATGAGTCGTGTCTTCACTCGGTGATCTGATCAGCACAAATTGTTTTTATTTTAATCATCAAAAACATTTTCTAAGGCTTCTAAAAGACTCACGCCCCGGCTGCTGCAGGCCTTCACTGAGCACTGATGTTTGTTTACAGCGCACACATCAGAGTGCATGAGATTCCACCCATAAAACTCTGACAGACACACACACACACAGACTCACACACGCAGACACGTCTCCTCGCCACACAAACACAAACTCTCTTCCATGACCTATATATGAGTAATTTGCAAGTGCTGCAACTCTCTCACTTAAGATTCCAAACAGTCTGCCTCTTTTCTGTCTCCTGGAGCGACGATGTTTGTGTTTGTAAAACACTTTCTGATTCTGTCATCAAAAGACGTAATCAGAAACACACACAGGAGTAAAGAAAAGTCTTCATCTTTCACGAATATCAAGGCTTTGATGTTTGAGGAAAAGTCTGAATTCTTATCAGTGTAAAGTACATGTGATTCAGATATGTTGTATGAACTGGAAGTGGAATAAAACTCAGGTTTAAAAGGTGTAAATGTTTAAATAAAAGACAAAAAAAAAAATTTTACTCCACCGAGAAAAATTAATCAATTTCCTTTTGGTTAAAGGTTTCAGAAGCTAAATGCTTGCATGAGAGCGGGCGCTAAAAATGATGCAAGGTGGCTGCAACGGCTTCTGAACATTTTTTCGTTTAAATCAAACTGGTTACTTTCTTAAAATGACGGTGATGAAAGATAATTTTTCAGCAAAGACAAGAAAAAATTAAAAAGTCAAATGCCTTTTTTTTAAGCGGGCTGCTTCACTTCCTGCTGTCGGACAGTGAGATGAATTTTTTCATATCCTCAAAGTCAGTGTAAACTTGATGAACCTACTTCTGTGGGGCGGATCTGGATTTCTATTTCATCAGCAGCCAGGTTTTTGAAGAACCAATCAGAATATTTAATCTTAGAGCAAATTAAAAACCTTTTTTGCCTTTCTCAAGTCATTCCTTTGAATTTTAAAGTATTCTAGCAACTACAACTAAAGGAGGACTCCTTCCTCCTGCAATCATTCAGTCTTCCACTGAAGGTCACATTGCTGAAAATGAGTTTCGGCCATCTCCGACAGCCCCAGATAAAGACGCAAGTGATGGTTCTTCTATTTCTGGGGTCACCGGTTTTATGAGCGCGGGTTTTTTGGCCTGGAGAGAAAAAAGGCATTTGTTGAAATTGGAACAAAGGAACGGGGGAACAAATGAATAGAGGAGCTGAATAATTTAATTTGGAGAGCAAAAACTGTCATCGCAATATGGCCTCAACACCTTGCATGCACGTACGCACCCTGCATGGTGTGTTGCGGGTAATGGAAGCAACTTGAGTTTGAAAAATTGATTAAAACATAAAATGAGAGGAGAGAGCGAGACAGGGAGAGAGAGAGAGCCGTCTGCCTCGTGCATTATTGCATTAAAAGTTGCTTTGAGAGTGCACTGCTTTAGGATAAAACAAACCTCTCACACTTGTCACTCACAGCCCAGATTGTCTGAATCAACAGACACACACACGGCGTCTTGTCCAGTCCTCCACTAATAATCCTCTATTTGACAGCTAAGAAACACATTTACACCACCGCTGTCTCCATCCACCTTTTTCCGAAGCTTTTAGAGCTCAGTGAAGTATATTTAGTCAGAGGAAAGAGAAAAGCAGCAGAGGATGAATCGTCTCATTAATGCAGCTCTCATCCCTGCTTTAATCCTTGTTTCAAGCACCTGTCAAAACAGGAGCTTTCATTTAAACCTCCACTTAAATCATACACTGAAGTTACACACAGAGGCCACAGCAAACCTGGTTCCACAAACACACACACACACACAAAAAAAGGAAACATAGCTTTAAGATTAAAGGCTTTGTCCTGCAGAGTAAGAGAAAAGATGGATTCCCATCTTGAAGCAACTGCTCCAGCTGTTTCGCTACTGTAGCCTTGAACTTGCGACAGCTCTTTTATTACATCACGCCGTGCATTCTCACTTCATAAATAAATATTGAGACATTTTTTTTCCAGCAGTCCATGTCCCGAGTGCGCTAAATGGAGTGTACCCCTGTATAAGCATGGGGCAAATCCTGCTCTCTGGGGCAGATTAGCTGCAGGTTACATTGGCACCTGGGTGTAAAAGCTTCAGTACATCTAAAGCATTCTCCACCCAGCTGATGCTTGTCTCCATCATCCTAAAGCCTAGCACAAGATTTAGTCTGTCAGTCATAGATGAATCACAGCCTGCTGCATCAAAACAGTGACCCATTACTGGAAGGCTGGCCGTGATTGTGTTGGTGCGGAGGCATATGAGACAGTATGTGGATTCAGACATGAGGCTGAACTGACAGTGATGAGTGTGTGATGTTTGTTTTGTCCTCCAGCGCTGCTCTCTTTGAATTTTTGCTGCCCCAAATGTTGAAATTTGGGAGGCATGAGCGAGCCAACTGTATCCAGTTAAACGTAGCTCTTAGAAATACAACCTGACAACCTGGATGATGTTAAAGACTCTGTGCATGACCTTGCTCAAATTTTCAGAGAGCATCATTTGTTCAAGTTCATGTGGTGACGCACAAATAGTGACAAAAATATTTGGATATATATGCAAATTGTTGCAAATAAATTGATTATGCTAGAGTGGGAAATAAGACTGAGCTAAATGGAAGAGTGGGAGGAGCCTAAACCAAAAATATTAAAAGCAGTGTTGAAAAATAAAAACACCAGATTCAGTTCCTTCTAAAACTGTTTGTCTCTTAAGCTGCTTTTCTTCTTCTTTACAGCTTTGCTTCAGTTTATCGAGGTTTATTTGTTTATGCACAACCGTCCAATCATAGCGTTTCATTGATTTGAGGTATGAACTACTGCAAAATCTTAGTTTTCTGCTTTACTCGTCGTTGTTTTGTTGCATGAAACACGTTTAGTCAAACTCTAGCTTTAGAAAGATCTCCTCATATTTTATGCTGGACCAGTTTCTAGTACATGATCAACTAAAAGACTCACTCTTGAGGGGTTTTTGTGCAGATATGCGGCGTTTTGTATTCTTCATTAAGTTATTTATTGTCCAAAGTGCATTGTTCCTTTGTACTTGAAAATGTACATACAATGATTTGATTCTCTCAGAAATCCTTTCCAACAATAGTTAGACTCAAATATTTTATGCCTTTAGAAATCAAAAATATTTTTTTTTACCAGGACAAAAAAAAGACCTAAATAACGTGAATAAACCTTAATAACTGTAATCTCAGTGCAGAGTGTTTCTTGAAGACGAAAACAGTAAAGTTGAACAAAGACGTTTCCACAGAGCAGAAGATGATGAATTGTTGTAGTAGAAAACAATATGTATCAATCTCTGAGGAGTCCTTTTAATCACGACTACAAGCTTCTGTTAGCGGTTACTGCAGTAAAATAGAAATAGCAGAAAACCACTAATAGTGTTTAAGTTCCTGTTAGTCCACCTCTCAGCTCACTTTACTTCTATAAATCTAAAAGTTACATTTTATTTGAATGTTTAAAACGTTAAAATGCTCAAATTTGAGGGTTTGAGTTTCCACAGTTTTGTCTGTTTTCTATTTGTTTGTTGTTTTTTTATGCACCGTGTTGCTGCTTCCTTTGTGGGATGTGTTTCTAAGACTGGGATGAAACAAGCGACTGATTCTATGACTAAAACAAGCCCAGAAGCTGCTCCAGATGCTTCACCTGAATAAATGAGTCTTTTCAATCAATAAGTTATGCCCTCTGTGTGGAGTACTGACTCCAACACAGTCATCTGAGATAAATACACACACAGTATGTTCTTACATATTCATACATTCACATTTTGAGAAGTAGAAATACTGAAAAAAAAACAAAAGAAAACAAAAAATGTGTTTTTATTGTGTTAACATTGAAATATAAGAATACAGAAGTAAATGTTGGAGGCAACTGAACAATCAATAACCAGCAGTCTGTATTAAGATGTAAAATAACCATTAAACTTTCCTCTTTGCACCCACATGAAGGATTGTTAAAACATGCTGCTGTGTTCCAAAAATCATCACATGGAACAGCAATATGTCAACAAACTTCATAAAATATCATGTTTAACATGCAAACAAAAGTTTGTTTCAGCGAGCAGAGAGACAAGCTGCTGAATGTCTCTATGAAAACCTCTCTGAGTAACTCTGAATAACTTTGAAAGGCCAAATATTGCAACCAACTCGGTGGAGCAACAATGATTTAGAGTTTGCAGTTATCTGGATAATGGCTGATGAAAATCGGAGGAGAAATCTTTTCACGACGGCAGAAAAACTATAAAAAATAAACATTCAGTTGTTATCATATAATGCTGTGTGGTTTCAAGTTTGTAATGCAATAATTTGAAGGTTAGTGATTCGATCTTTGACTCATTATTTTTCTTTTCAGGATACAAACTTATTATTGTGCGCTTGAACAGATAAATGTGAAGAACTTGCCCTCCGAGAGGCAACAAAAGGTCTACAGTATTTAACTGCTGAATTTATTTTGGCCTCTTTTTATTTCTTTATCTCTTTTCAATACCTGCTTCATTGTGATGAGTCAATATGACGAATGGAAACTAGAAAAGATCCAGTGTAAAGATTTTCTGCAGATTATTAACATTTACATGAAGAAATACTTCTGAGCCTGTGGGTTTTTAGGAGACGCTGTAGATCCAGATGTTTAGGTAGAGGAAGTGAAGAGGAAATGGAACAGAGTGGGCAGACAGGTACATTTCCAGGTAAGTAATTGGTAACAGTGGTTGTTCTGTGTTGGCGCAGGAAGAAACACTGACTTTCACCGAGGTTTATGTCGTCTCGGCTTTCTTCACCAAGGAGACGACAAGGAGAAAATAAGTTTCAAGGAAAAAAAACATGAGCAGAAACATAAGGGTGGCCGAGTCTCACCGTAGCAAGTACAATGATTAGACGTCTGTGTGTGGTTCCAGTCCAGTTTAAGTAACAGGTGAGAAGGTTAATTAATGAGCAGCAGGGGTAAAGCTTGTGAAGGAAGAGGTAGCGGCCTCAATGACAGTCAGAAAACTGGAAAACTAACTGGAAAAAGGAAGAAGAGATGAGAGAAAGTAAAAAGAAGGAGGGGAACTGCCTGACTTCCTGACATGGTGTTAATTTTTAAATTGCAGATAAGCTACAGACAATAAAATTAGGATGTGTTTTGATTCATTACCACAAAAATAACATGATTTAGAGGAAAAGTTGTTTTATTGCTAAGGTAAAACTCATGCTACATTAGCATTTTAACAAAAAGTGTAATCGAAAGCTTGATTGTCAAGTTTGATTGTTTGAAATGGCACAAAATTGGTTCAACAGACAACTTGTTTCCATCCATGTAGCATCAGTCTTATAATACTGCAGCTCCATGGCATTAAAGCAGTTTTTGCATTTCATTTAGCTCGACTTTGCTAGCTGGGATTACGCCATGTCTTGCTAACCGGCTGCCATTAAGACATCACCAACAGCCGCTGAAGGAATGCTGAAAACGCAGGAGGAGGAGAGAAATAGCAAAAGATAGACGTTTGAAAGGAGGAAGGATGAAATGAGCTATTTTTTTCTCTGTCTGCTCTTCAGGTTCATAAAGCTAACAGGTGCAGGATGAGTGCAGCTGACCTGAAAGAAAGCAGGGACAGCATGGAAATTTGGATAAAGGCTTGTGTGAAAATGACAACTGTTTTCTTCTCCACCCCTTATCTCACTCCGCCTTGCTTTCACTCAAAGATAGCTCTCTGTAGTCATGAATATTTTATTTCATACTTCTGAAAAGAAGTGTGCTGTTTGTACTTTGACTGCTCTGCATACTAACGAGAAGCTCTTTCCCTTTTCAAAAAAGAAATCATCGTGCGAATTCAATAGATATGATGTGGAATGAGGATGAGGGATGAAGGCAGGGAGAGATGGAGGGGAAGCCTCATCAGCAAAATCCCCATTTGCACTAAGAACCGATGATTGCACAACATTGCAGCAACAACATTGTTTCAATATATTTATAGTCCAGAGAAAAGCTCTCGCTGCTTAGCGAAGTTTTAAGAGTTTTTAAGGAAATTTGAGTCCCGGGCTTGAAAAAGTCTGTCTGGCTTTATTTGAGGTCACGTCTTTTCAGAGTCAAGCACCATAAAGTGTCTATTTCAGTTTTTTGTCACTTTAATAAGGCATTTCTAAAAGTACACACACACACACACACAAACAACTACAGACAAATATCACCAGCACGTCAGGGAAAATAACATATTTCATAGAATGTAACTGTTAATGTGGCGGTTTGGGGGTGTATCTTGTTTTGTGAGATGCATTGATTTGAAGAGAAAAAGTTGTGTTTATTTAGAGTTTTATGATGTGGCGGATGATCAATCGGTGTCACATCTGCAGAAGACACCAATCAGCCTCATCTGGGTCACAGATTCACCAAGAAACAACAAGTACGTCTGTTTTTGCGCCGTTGTTTGCACATCTGAGAGAGTTTCAAAGTGACCCCCTCGGAGGCATAAAACCCTTATTTACTATCTTTATATGGGTTTGAGTTTCAGAGTAAAACAGATGAGGACAGATGAGTGAACCAACCCCCCATGTGGTTTACAGTATTACTAAGGATTTGTTTTTTTCCATTAGCAAACAACTCAAAGTTTTCAAATTTACCAGCTGTTGGATTGTAAATTCCCCCCACTGGATTACTTTTACATCAAACTCGTATTTAATCATCATATTTTTAATTAAACATAGAGAAAAAAGTCGAAGAAAGTCATCAGAATCAGTCACAAATAAAAACAAAACTTAAGCTTAATGTTTGTCTGTAAATTACAAAGACAAATGAAGAGGAAGTGAACAGAAATGTAAAACTTTATTCCTCCAGGACGTTATTTCACAGCAATAATCCTTCTATGAAATGTGTGAAACTGCAGAATGTTGTTCCAGAATAAAAGTTTTCAGTTCTTGTTTGACGGGGGGATTTAATTTTGACCTTATCTTATTTTTCTGCAGCGTTCCTGTTTTGATGTACAGATTTTTTTATGTCATTACAGAAGAAAAAATAACACTCAAGAAGGGAAATAATATAAAAATTCTGAGTGGAGTCTTATCTAACAAAAATGTTTTATTTCAGTTGTTTGTTTTTTATATATTTTTTTATATTCTGGGTCTCCACCTGCAGCTGGAGTTTTCCTTTAATCAGACTAGAGATGCTTTTTCTATCTTCCACTCTCCTTCTTTTACTTTTATAAATCCCCAGATCTAAAATCTCCAGCTGGCGTCACCTTATAATGTAAATGTAAAACACTGCTGTTGGATGTAGAACAGCTTTTCTCTCAGACTCATTTACCAGCTAAATTGAACCATTTCTTTCCATAGATTTGATTCTGATTTGTGAACTCCATCTTTCTTTCAGCTTCCAAAATGGTCACGTTCTTCCAGAGGTCTGCGTGCGATTCATAATACATCCAAGGACATCCTGCGCGTGTCCAAGGAGAAGCCCAGCATGGTTCTTCTGAGGCCTAAATCTGTTTCTAACTCTTAATTAAACCATGGACTCCAGTGGCCCTAACTTATTAAACAACTCACACAAACACACACAGACCCACACCGACACAACTAGACACACACAGATGGGCTGATGTACTCCCACACTACCGTTAAGCTCACAGCATCCCATCCTTAAGCTACCAATGACTTCATGCATCTCAATATTTCACCTTCCACAGCTGCTTGGTGACCCACTTGCAGAGAAATAAATTATTTCCTGGGATCTTTTAGCAGCTGCTGGAAACTACTAAAGAAGATTCTAAAGGATGTTACCAAGTAAAGATTAAAATTTTAAAAATAGCTGGATGAAATATATGCTTTATTTACCTAACATGGCAATGAAAACTGCAGGTTTAGAACTGAAAGCTTATTAAAATAAGAGTATAACTAACCCATCTGCCACTATTAACTGGATAACAGGTGTTGTTTTGGGAGGAAAACATCTAATACCACACAGTTTTGTGACATGTTTCACCTTCAACATAAAATCTTAACAACATAAATGGTTTAATTATGTTTTATTAAAACTTCACTGGGGCAATTCGCAGCTCAAGTGTGAAGCAGCAGAGATTGAGTGCCAAACTGAGGTCAAGAGAAATACTCCTACCAGGTCGAGGAGTTGAGTCTTTGCCTCAAACAGGAGTTTTATCTTCTGGTTGAGTTGAGCGCAGTCAAGATGGAGCTGATGGAGCTGATGGAATGGATCTTTATCTGCTGTAATTATTGCTTTACTCTGGTCAGTCGAAAGAGCGAAGCTCTTGATTTACTCACCTGTTCTCATGAGATTTGGATCATGACTGAAAGAACAAGATCTGGGATACAAGCAGCTAAATGAGTTTCCTCTGTAGGGTCTCAGCCTTTAGAGATGAGGTGAGGATCTCCATCATCCTGGAGGAGCTCAGAGTAGAACTTCTGCTCCTTCTCATCAAAAGGAGTTAGCTGAGGTGGCTCAGACATCTTATTAGGATGCCTCGATTTATTGAAAGTGAAAATGGAAATTGCATACTGGAACAGTTCCTAGATTTAATACATAATGTTAGATGCATGGGAAATAGCCAATCTTGTGGTTCCTGGAGTCACCCAAATTACATTTTCCACTGCCATCCCCCTGTAATGTGACATGGAAATGAGGACCTACTGATGGCACTGTTTTTCAACATAAATGTCTCTCTTGCCGCCCGTTCCTCCATCAAACGGGCTGTAATCCCTTTTCTTCCGTGTCTTTCTGCTCTGACACATCCTTTTGCAAATCGCTGTCTGTTTCCTCATTTTGGAAGATCAGATCTAGAGCCAGAGCATAAAAAAACCTCGCTGCCATCTGTTCAGTTACTGAAATAGCATCTCAGGTTCTTTTGTCATCTTATGAGGGGTTAGGTGGGGTTACATGCAGTTCATGTAACAAAATAATCTGGGCTGTGGTGCGTGTACACTTTTATTCTTCCACAGTTTCAAGTTTCCCCAGTGACCTTTCAAAGGCGAGCAGGTGTCTGTCTCAGCAGGAACACAGACAGATGTGGACAGATTCCATAAAATACCACTATTTTCCTTGATTTGACCCACAGTGCTGGAACTAAAAATCTGTTTTAAAGGAGTCAAATTTGCCCCCTATAATGATTCTGTAGTGAACTGCACTAAATTATAAGATTTTTAAAATATTTTCTTCTTTCATCTTTGCATTTTTTGTGTCAATTTATGAAAAATTATCGAATTTCAGACAGAAAGATGACGTTTTGTCAAATGTTAAACAGTTCAAAGCTGACCAAAACAGCATTTGTGGTTAAAAAAAAAAAAAAAGAAAAAAAAAAAAAAAAAACAAATGAAAACAAGTCATTTTTAAAGAAGATAGTATATAATGAAGCAGCTTTTATGTGTAACCAAAATATATGTATTAGTTATTTGTCTGCAAGTCCGAGAAATTAGAGCAATCTATAAAAGTCTGAACTAGTTTGGGGAAATACAATGATCCAATGATTATAAACATAATCATTTTAACATTGAAGTTCAAGTTATATTAGTCATTTCATCAAATTGAATATAATAAAACAGTTTATTGTGATCAGATAAGTGCACAGAAATAAAAAAAAATGGCCAAAAAAGAAGGCATGTACGCCGGTGGGAGATCAGGATCTTCACTCTTTACCAGTGAGCCTTTCTAGGAGCATCAGTAACTGCAAACATCCATGGTGTGAGTGTGTGGGGGGGGGGTACTATTTTTGATAAGAAGCCTTTGTTCTCAGTCTATCTGACAGACATAAAATAGGCTCATTTAAACAAGTTGTCACACACTGAAATGTTATTACAGCGAGTGATGTCCTATCAGAACGAAGGCTTCAGCTCAGCTTGGCTGTGATTCAATAGCCTTTAACATAAAACAAAGATAAACTAACTTTGGATCCAGACAATTAGGTTCCCATTAAATCTAAAAACATGAGCTCTCACACTCTTTTCAGTTGATTAATTCTCCATCTTTCTTCTTTGTTTCTTCTTCTTCTTCTGTTATTAAAAAATGAAAGTACCGTTCTGACTCTAGCTTGAGATGGATAAATTTGCTCCTCTGTGATGCAGCACTTCTCTGGGGTGTGTGTGTGTGTATGTGTGTGTGTGTATGGGTGTGTATGAAAAAACTGTGCAACTTCCATAACATTTACAGTTAAATTTCAGTTAGATAATTGAGCAGATGATAGTAATTTTCATGCATTCAGAAGGCAGATTGGATGAAATACCAAAGTATTCTATCATGTGCCACCAGCTCAAGAGGTTCCATTAAATCCCGACCTTCATCATCAGAGAAATCACAAACAGTTGATGTGAATTCCAGCTGAATCTCTTAAGTTTGACTTAAAATCGTCTGATTTACTTCATGTTACGTCTGTATTTTACAACATTAAATTTTCTAAAAAAAATCTCCTTCTAAAGAGCCTATAATCATTTTTTTTTTCTTATTACAAAGGTTCTACAACATATAAGCTTGTTATAATTAGAATAACCATTAGTTAGTCTAAATAACTTTCATATGCATGAAATGCTTATGTGACATCTTAAAGCTCCCATTAACTGCAAGTACAGCAATGATATAAGCCAATTTGCATGTAATTACAGTATCATTCAAAAACATGTCACTCAGCTTTAGTGCAAACAAATAAAAGCCATTCGAGACACACTCCTGACGCTGACCCTCTTCTGGATGCTTCACCACTGGAGTAATTGTTCTGCGGCTCCTAAACAGAAGCAAAGTAATTTACTCTCAGTGGTTTTCAAAGATTTTCCAGGCTTCATTTGCTGATATGCTGATTTGGACAGCGTGTAGGGTAAATGACTTTTACAGCCCAATCTTGTTAGTAGAATCAGGTGTAACTACTGAAACTAATCAAATACTTGATTGCATCTGCACAAATAAAAAACGGTGCAGATGCAAAAATAAGTAGGTGGGGAAAAGCCGTCAAAAGAGGCAATCTAAATCAATTTGGTAAAGGCGACGTCAGTGCGGAAATAATGTATTTATGGGAAGTAATAAAAGACAAAAAAAAGACAAATATTTGATTGTGGCATAGTTTAGTCCCAATCTAATCTGACAGATTTAAAATCCGAAGCCCAGGAGAAAGAAAACATGAAAGAAAGAGTTTAAAAATGACAAAAAAAAGATGTGGAGACATGAGATGAGTCCACAGGGGAAACTGGCAAACACCCAAAAACGAGTCAAACTTTCCACGAGGAAAAAGATGGCCGTGTGGCTTTTTCCCTTTTTTATTTGTATGTTTCTTCGTGTGTTAGTGTCACGCCAGCGCTAGAGGAGACAGCAGCATTTGCCCCATGATGAGGCCGTGCAGATTAGTGTGAAGTGAGAAGCCAGTTCAGATTTTGCATAGCAGCACTGTGCGTGTCACATTGGATCTGATGGCGGGGAGTTAAAAGGGGAAACAGAGAGGCCGTCACATTTAACAGCATCTCTGTCCTGCTGATGACGAAGAGAAGATGAGTCCAGCAGATCTGTTCACCGGGATGAATGGGAGGTTAACACACTACAGGAAGGATACTTTATAATACAATATACAGGAATGATGCACGACAACACCTCATTAAATGTGCTATAACAAAACAAATTGTCAAAATTCTATAGAAAAAAATTATTTGTGACAAAATCTTTAACTCATTTTGCACAAATAAATTATGTTCCAACTTATTTTGCTTTAAATAAAGATGATCTTGTTTTGAATAGGAACAATTTTTTTAATATCAAGCATCTGTTGCATGAAATTTATTAAGAAAAAAGAGATTTGCTGTTTGTTTTTTTGTTTTTTTTGCTAAAATTACAAAGGCTTTACTCCTAATCTGGATTTATTGTTCAGAACATTTGATGCTTTTCACAAGCAAAAATCACAAATGTCCCGTTCACATGTATATCAGATTGGCTCATACAGCAGGACGCCGGTTCCAAACATGCAATGATTCCAAAAAAAATGTGACAACAGAGCAGACGCTGTCCGCACCTCGTCCTGATGGGAAACATTAATGAGACCGAGAGCGGAAGAATGAATGCAAATCCACAGTGTTTATTATGGGCTTTGCAGTCAGCGTAAGTCTTGAAAATTATGATGCAATTATGTGAAAGCTCACAGCTGTCAGTCACGTCTTTGACAGTGAGAAAGAGAAGTTAAGTTGGACATGCCGACGGAAATGTGGAGAGGAACTGATCAAAGAGGAAGCGTGGAGGTCGAGGGATGGAGAAGGAAGCGGAGGGGAGCGCAGGTGGTTGTGCTGACTGTTCAAGTAGGTTCAGTGGAAATTAATGGCTCATGAGGGTCTGAAATGAGGCAATAGACCCTGACGTGATGCAATCACATACTGGTGAAAGGACACCACCGTCTCAGTTCCTCAGATTACTGACAGACTGACATTATTCTAGATATTTGTTTCAATCGAGCTCATTCCTGTCATAGTTTTGTCTTTTATTACCCTTCTCTGCTATTAAAACATGCACAAATACGTAAGTGAGAAGATCCGTGGCCCTCGTCCATCATTTAATAGCATCAGAATCGCTACCCAGATGGGGTGCACTGAGATTTTTAGCTGTGCCAAGAAAAGTTCCCAGAAACTCTTTGGATTTGATTAATCTTCATTTCTCTCCTGCTGCTTTGTGTCGTGTCCTCATCCCTCTCTGCAGCATTACCTCCCCCCCCCCCCTTTCAGAAACCAAATCTCCTGTGGAAAACCTTCCAGCTGAGTGAGGCTGCATGCTGCTTGCTGCATGTTTGTGTCAGAAACAATCGACCGGAGTAAATGCGTGAACAAATAGAAGGAATGGCGTCACCAGTGCGGCAAATGTAAGCCATGAGTGTGAAGGAATCATTTAAAGCAATTTTTCTACAGGTTTTCAAGATTTTGAATCCAGTTTGAGAAGAAAAGGACTTTGTGTGAACGGGAACCAAATAAATACTGAAAGATGTTATTGGTCCTTGCAAACGCACAATAAATAGCTTCTTTCATCTGAGTGCTGTGTTGAGTCATAATGTCTGACTGAGCAAGAAGTTAGAAGTGTTCTGTTTATGCTAAACACCACCCCAATTACTGTCTTGTAATGTCTGATGAAAGCACATTCGTCACTACTATGAGCAATTAAAATATCCTAAAACAATGAATAAACGAGTGGCGTCTCCATCGCATTGTGCATCAAGTTACCATCTGATCATGTCGGTGTGCAGCAGAAGGCTTTGATTCCTTTGAGTATATCATGTGGATATCATTTAATAGAAATCTAGATAATAATGAAAAATTATAAAGATTAAGTAACATTGTTACCGGTAGATTCATCCATCCATCCATCCACCCATCCATCCATCCATCCATCCATCCATCCATCCATCCATCCATCCATCCATCCATCCATCCATCCATCCATCCATCCATCCATCCATCCATCCATCCATCCATCCATCCATCCATCCATCTAGGTTAAACCAGGTTATGGAGCTAACAGCTGCAGCAGAGATCCCCAGCATCCACTCCAGCTCATCCAGAGGGATTCTGAGTTCTTTCCGGTCCAGCAGTGAGATATCTCTCCGGTGAGTCATGGTTTTGCCCTGAGGCTTCTCTCCCTGGGACATGTCTGAAACACCTTCACTGGGAGGTATCCAGAGGGCATCTTTACCAGATGCCCAAACCACCTCATCTGGATCATTTCGACAACTAGGAGCATCCACTCGTCCCTGAGATCCTCCCAAAACAACCAAGTTCCTGGTCTTGTCCCTGAGGGTGAGTCCAGCCACTCTGCTGAGGAAGCTCATTTCAGTTGCATCTAATCACAATCTCATTAACAGTAGCTCATGACTATGTGAGGGTAAGAATGAAGATCAGTGGGTAAACTGACAGCTTCATATTCTGACTGTCTTCACTATAACGGATTAACACAGCATCTGTATAACTGCAGATGTTGCATCAATCTACCTCTAAGTCTCCCCTCCATTCACTCCTCACTACTTCTCCATTAAAACTGAAAGCACACATAGAAAGATTTTGTTATATGCAGTCTGATTTTCTTGTAATCTTAATTAGCTACAACAAACACTTCTCTAGGATTTCTCAATTTTTTTTCTTATTTATTTGCTGCTTTTTCACTCTGACCTGCATGAATCATTCAGGCATATTAAAGAGCCCCTAAACTCGGAGGAATGAACACGCCAGTGTGGATTTTGTGATCTCTGTTGTAAACAAGCTGTTAAACTTTTCGGTACCGCTTGTTGTTATCTTCTTACTGTCTGAAACATGCCATTTGTCTGGCGTTGTTGTGTTTCTGCTCCTACATCATTAGCTGTTGGTTTGTTTTGTTTTTAAGTCCTACCTCTCTGGGAAGCTTGTGGAAGATAATTCTCTTCCATCAGAAGGCGACACATCAGAACTGGCTGATCGATCCCAAACAGCATATTAATTTAAATCTGGTTCTGGAAATAACCATCACAAGATTTTCTCGATATACTTGTCAGGCAGATTAAATGCGAATAGATTTCTAAACACCTGAAACAGAGTCATCGGACTATTTTTCAGAAGCAAAATCAATCTCAGGCCTGTTTGAGGTGAAGCTGGGGCACTACTTCCTGACTTGGTTTGATCCCATTAAATAGACAATATCAAATAAATACTGCAAAGGCTAAAGTGAATAGGAATGAGGGAAGCAGATATCTATGCATAGTGAAAATCTGCCAACCTTGAAAGCCCAGTGAAATGACAGTTTCTCTCCCAAGACCTCTCTGATCTCAGTCGGTACCTCACCCTGCTAATGATAACTGAGCAGTTTAGGCAGCTCACTCAGAGCAACAGAATGATAAAGTAGTAGTCATAAGTAATGCAAGAAGCCATTAGAGCCATCTGAAAGTGTCCCAACACATCATGACAAGACTGAGATAAATTGAGTCCCGCTAAAGATAAGGGAGGCGGAAGTGGGACACGACTTTTCTGTAGGTATAAAACTGAGATCTGAAAATTAATGGCAGGCAGTTCAGACGTTTCTAACACTTTTTCATGTTTGACTGCAAAATCTATCATTTGTCCTCCATTTCAAGTGGCCTCCTTTGACTTTGTGTTAAATGTATTCCAGCTACCTTGTCGTCATGTGTTCAGACATATTTGTAGCATTTGAATTAGCCCCTTTGAAGAGCGTAATCTGGATGCAAAGTGATGGGGTGGGAGACGCGTGTTAAGGTGTACGATTTTCCCCTCTTTTTTTCCACATACATTCTTTGTGTGGAAGCTCAGGATCAGCAAGGTTTAGAGTGCTGCAGGGGTCTTTTTCCATTAGGGATCTCATTCGTTTTAGGCCTCTGTCACGTCCTCCCCGGGAGCTTAGCCAGCATCAAAGGTGTTGGAGGAAACTCTGTAACAGAGTTCTATTCACAGTCTTCATCCACTCAAGTGATGGGTTAGAGTATCAGACACAACACATGCTGATTTCTGCTCTTGTTTTTGTTTTGTTTTGCATAATATTTCAGATGTTTTTCTACAGACATCAATAAAAAAAACAAAGTCAGGAATGAATCACTGAAATGCAAATTTTGACTTTAAATTGTGTCTAAAATGAGTGTCGCTACAATTTCAAGACATGTCTCTCATTTCTAAAACCTCAATTTGTTTGCTTAATTCAATATATCTGTAATATTATATAATATTATGTATATATATATATATATATATATATATATATATATATATTGTATTATATAACATATTGCAGCACTGATCCTTCTACCTATTTCCAGTCTGCATCTTTTCAAATATGTATTTTATTTAACTTGTTTGGATTTATTTACATTTTTTTACCATGTCATCAGTAAATGTGCTTTTCCAATTTGAGAGGAATGAGTTCCCTAAATTTTACAACAATCCATCTGACAGGGGTAAAATGACTGATTGCCAAACTTGAAGGTTGCTGGTTCAATACCAGTTTCCTTCACAACATGTTTCCCCTGTCCTTTGAACGCAGATTCCCACAATGGGACCTAAAAGTCATTAAAAACCCATTTGATAATTGTTGGATTACTTTACTAAAAATAACAAATACCTCCCATGCGATCGCAATCAAATAAATATCAGGGCGTCAAACTAAATCAAGACTCATCAAAGGAGTTTCTGTCTAGATCAGCAAACTGACATCAGAAGTGCCGTGCTGTCAGCATGTTTAAAAGAAAAAGCTGTGCAACTATGTTTTCATACACTTCAGTGCTCCCCACAAGCAGGAATCGAACACCATACAGCCTCACCTATAGAGAATAACCACAATAAACTCCAGGGAAATGTTCCATCGGAGCTGAATGCTGGAGATTGAGTTTATGAAATGTTTCAAGTGCAGCAACTGAAAGAATTTCAGCCAAGTTTGCAAATAAGCAACAACGAAGCCCAGTGTAGAGTGACCATGATAAATCCCCTGAAGCTGCAGACAAACCCCTCGTTTTTAAGCTGCTGTCTCAAAATCTTCACTTTTTTTATGTGTATACACTGCAGCTGCCTTTAAGTTGTCTCTGAAAAATGTTGCTTCAGCAGCAGACTGTTATTTATAAATTCCCACAAAGAACTTGCAGGATTACAACCATTTCAGATTCTCTTTCTCTCGTGTTCTTTTTTTTTTTGTAATTTTGTGCGTAAACATCAGTGTTTTATGTGTTTTAACATGTTGCATTTGCAGTGTTTTCGGTCCGATGTGCTGCCTGTTGGTTAAGAATGGAATTATTTCACCAGGACAGCAGGGAATAACAAAACAAATCCTCTCATGAGCTGTGCTACTTTATTATTTTTCTGAATACAAACAACATTTCAAAAATAAGTTACAAAGCAGACAAACCTTTTTATTATCTGTATCTGCCATGTAAACACTTTTCAGCAGTCAGTTTCTCTTTGAAGAAGATCCCAATCATCTCTTACACTGATGCACAACACAACTGCTTGTACTTGGTGGATTTGCACCATTTTTGTCATGGAGTCTGTGTCAGTTTGTTCCGTTCGCAAAGGTGTTGAGGTTGCTTCAAGAACTGCCGCCCTGTTCTACGTCTTCTCACCTTAACAGATGTTTTGGGATGAAAATGAATCTTGAGGAAGACTAAAAATTCTTTGTGCAGCATAAGCTGCGTGCTGTGCACCCGTGCATGTTATTGCACGCGTGTAAGCCAAAGCGCAGAGTCAAATATGTGAATGACGCTGCATGCCGTTATCTTCATTAACCGAAGGTTGCTTCATGTATGCTGTGTCAACAACTCGGCGGCCCGTTTGAAACTGAATAATTCAGATCTGCTCCCCGTCTTAGTTCCGAGCCGGCGGTACATGTTAATATGGGATTAGTGTTAACTTACCCCTCCGATCTTTACATGTACATGCTTCCATCACTCGTCAGAATAAACCATCCCTTGCAAGCAGATCTCTTAATAAAACATGACTGATTGATGCCAAGCTGATGCAAAAAGACATTTTACTCTTGTTTTTACACTCAATTTGCACCCACAAGCCTTAGGAAAGGTAGTTTGTATTCTGATAGCTTCCTCCTCTGTTACTTTACCCATATTACTCTTGGATGCTTGATTAAACCATGTTTCTTATGCATACAGGCATGTCTCAGAGCCTTCCGGTAAATCTAAGTGATTGATGGTTTGTTCTGATAAAGTCTGATCAACAAAAACAATAAAGATTTAGGTCTGGAAATATTTAAACATTGGTTTTTTTTTTATTCTCCAGCCTTTAAAAAACTGTTCCTTGGTTTCTTTCTGCACCATTAGAAATCAAGGTAAGAGTGTCCCTGAGAACCCACTTTACAGCCTGTACCCTGTTATGGAATGGCTGGACCAGCAAAGTTAAGGCACCCTTTTAGAGAAATGTTTGTGCCTTGTTTTCTATGTGTATATAGAGAGATTTGTGGGGAATAAATCCATAAAAGCTGAATGAAAAGCACAGAAAGTAAGTTTTGGTGCTACTTTTTCAGGTTTTTACTGCAGCAGTCCTCAGCTGCTGTTTGATTGTCTTTAGTTGTTGCTTCATTTGCTTTTAATTAGCCAAGTAGCAGGTCAGCCATTGCAGAATATTTTACTTTTTTTTACACCTTGGTTGCATTTGCAGGGTGTTTTTGATCAGCCATGTGCACCATCTTGAAGCACTGTCCTATTAACTTCAATTAAAGTATTTTTAAGCGCAATTGGAAGACACAATCAACATAATAACCACTATTATGTTATCTTGAAGTAACTGACTTGAACTGTAACCCCCCCAGAAAAAAAAAAAAAACAAGGGTAATGTCTCTGATGTGAAACAGAACAGAGAACAAAAGATCCCCACAATTATCTGACACATGACCTACCTATTAATAAGACGGGGCTGCTTTTAAAATCTATTCCTGGCCCTGCTGATCTTGACACAACATAATTTGATGTGAAGCTGTGTTTCTCCACAGCCCAGAACAGACCCTCAAGGCAGCAAAGCATGACAGCAAACAGAAAGGTTCTATGAAAAAAGCCGTTTGACCTTGTGCAAATGAGCTGAGTTCATTTTCTATCAATAACTAGAGAAACAGGGAGTGGGGGGGAGATATTAATTTGACAGCCACAGTTTCAGCTTTCACATCATATTTTCTTTTCATAGAATGTTAAGAAAGTACTTTCTAATCCTGAAGGTTAAGGAAAGAGTTTGAACTCCTTTGAATTAAGTAAATGGGTAAGGTGCTGGCCTCTGCTCAGCATGATGCTTGCGTTAAATTGTGTTAGAGGTTGTGTGTTTACCTCAAAGAAGAGCAAGAAGGCGGCGCTGTCTGAGCTGTATGGGGCTGAGAATAAGAGCAAAGCTGTACGTTGACACAGAGCGAGGAATAACAATGAGTGCTGTGCCGCAGTGTTGTGTGATTCTTACATGAACAAAGCTACAGAGGCAGCACAAGGGTGTGTGTGTGTGTGTGTTGGGGATTATTATCAGTGCACAGGGAGCATATTCTGTATGTATCATTTCACTAATTACTGTTCCCTGCTCTAATTACAGTGCATTGGGGACCATTTCTTTTCTCAGATCATTGCCTCTCCAAAATCCTCCTGAATGATTCTGTTGTCAATCAGACACACGCAGAAGCAAAATAAATAAATAAATAAATGAATAAAGTTTGGAAATTCAAACGTGCTCCCCAATGCTCTCCATACAGCTGTCACTCATCTTTTGTGTATTATCCTTCTTTGCCTTTACTCGTTGTCACTGAGATGTTGGAAAAGGTACAACTGAAAAAAAAAAAAGGAGGTGTAGTTTGACATCTGAGAACGTGTCTCTGTTATAAGATCCCAATTTTTAAAAAAAAAAGTTGTTTTAAAGCAAAATGAGAACTAGTTGGCTGATTCCAATGACAAGCAGAGGGGTAAATGCAATTTATGATTGTCACAAAAGAGAACTTAATTTAAATGCAAAGTAGATGCAAAGTTAATAGTCCACTGCAGTTTTTTTGGCGAGATCTGCAGAAAACTAAGCACCAAATGTTTGTCACCTTTTTTTCTTTTTTTCTTCTTTCAAGTTAGAAGAAGTTGTGCAGACCAGAGAGACAAAACTCCAGACTTTTGTTGTGAGATGCACAACTCTAAGTCAGCTAATGAGTGGCCAGCTGGACAGGAAATGACTCTCTGCTTAAACACTGTAACTAACTCCATTAGAAACAAAGAAACATTGTTTTTTTTTTGTTTGGCTTTTAACATTCTGTTCAAAAATTCTAGTACAGAATGTGCCAGAAAAAAACAAGCCGTTTACAAGTCCTGATGAAACACTGCACAGAGAAGCTTTTCCTCTGTCAGTTTTCATTAACTACTTAATTAGACTCAGACTTTTGGAAGCATAAAAATGTTCATTTGTATGCACATAACTTAGAAAACTGCAAAGATGTGCTTGTGCCTGAAAGGCAACGATGTACCACAAAGGAATCTGAGGTTGCCACCGCAGAGCTATTGTATAAAGGATTGTACTAACTTATGCAGAATTACAGACGTCAGCATAATTAATTGTTTTCTGCAACTCTACTCACATTTAACCTATATTTAGACAGAAAGACATAAAGATGTTTCAGTGTATGGCTATAATTTAAACAGTGCCTACAAATAGGGATTCTGTGGGGGTATTATACCATTCCTGTGTTCCTTCAGGCTAAATACCCAGAACACTACTGAGCTTGGCTGGAGAAGATGATCCTGAGTCAGGCTTTTAATAATTTATAGATGTTTGTTTGCAGTCCTTGTCAAAACTGGTTTCAGCCATGAATTGCTCCACAATAGCCAAAGATAATCGTGTATTTAGTTACAGAAAAGCAGCAGTTCAAGATGATGAAGCTGGTCCAGAGCAGGTCTACATGCCATGCTGACATTACAGAGATATTATGAGCAAATTGTGCTTAATGTAAGATGAGTTAAAGTGCTCGTTCTGCAGAAGTAAATGCATGTATACTGCACCGACCAGCAAACTAAAGAGAGAGAAAATATAGCTGCAGCTACATTACTGCCAGATCATCATTTCACACATCATCTATTGTCACAAGGTTTATGGAGTGAGTAAAAGTCGAAATAACTTGTATAAGCACTAAAAATTTTCTGTGCAGTGGGCTTATTTTAACACAACAAGGTGAGAAGTTCAGCGAATGGAGGATTACCTCTGAGCCTTTCAGCTGCTTTCACTGTGTCTGAGGGAATCAGCTGAGCTTTCTGCACCTCATAAAGCTGCCCCACACAGCGGCCCCACTTCTGTCTGTGTTCCAACCTGGAACAGCCAAGTCAATCCAGGACACACAAACAGGACCGTGTCTCTGATTTGATATTCTCTTGTTTTGTTTTGTTTTTCCTAATCCACTCAGTAGTGCCTGTCTTAAAAGTAAGCTTTAAGATTAGGAAGAATCTAGAGGGAAGAATGATTTATGTAACACTGAACATTTGAATGCAACACGTAGTTGTGATTCTATCCATCTTCTGACACTCATCATGGACTTGGTCAAAGAGGTATTATCTTCAGCAAAGATCCCCAGACCTCCCTCTCCCCAGCCATTTTCTCCAGCTTATCTGGAGGGACTCGGAGGACTTCCTGGGCCAGCTTTGAGATATAACCTCTCCAGCAATTCCTGGGTCTGCCCTAGAGGTCTCCTTCTGGTATCTGAGACTAGCTCTGATTGATGAATATATTCAGTGAATGTATCATGAGCTCCTCCCGAATTGCTGAGTACCTCACCATGTCCCTGAGTGTAAGTCCACCCACTCTGCAGGGGATGCTCATTTCAGACACTTTTATTTGAGGTCCTATTATTTCCATCACCACTCACAGCTCATGATCATAGGTGAGGGTTGAAAAATTGAATGATTGGTAAGTCTATGGTTTTGCCTTTTGACTCAGCTTTCTTTTTTCATCACACAGATAAGTAAAGTGTCTGCAGCACTGCAGAGGCTGCTCCAATCTGCGTGTCAACCTCTCGTTCCCTTCTACCCTCACTTGTGAGTAAGACCATAGGGTAATAATTCTTTAATCCGAGGCAATGACTCCTTCCTAACGAGGAGTTGGCAAGCCACTTTTTTTCTAGTTGAGGACCGTGTTCTCAGAGGTGCTGATCTTTATCCCGGCTGTTTCACACTGCAAACTGAACCAGCGTCTGCTGGAGGTCTTCGCTCAATGAGACAAGTATGACCTCATCATCCGTAAAAAGCCGGCATGCCAACTGACACCCCCTTTAAACCGGAGATCCTCCCTCTCTTTCCCTGTGCCTATAAATTCTGTCCATAAAATTTATGAACAGAATCAGTGACAAGCTGCAGCCTTGACAGAGTCCAACACTCACTGGAAACAATGTGAATCACACTCTCCCTCCTGTTGTACATGTATCCACACCGGCCCTCAGTAGGTTTCCCAAAACTCTATAATACCAAAGTTCCCCCACACAGGAAACCAGGAGGGACATGACCATAAGCCTTCTACAAGTCAACAAAACACATGAAGTCTTGGGGTAGGTTCTTACTGAGTGTTAAAAAATCATCTTGCTTTTGGTTCTTTCTAAACTCAGGCTTCTTGAGAAGTGTATTACCTGTAGCTGACATGTTTCGGCGTGTTTACTTTCGCCTTCTTCAGAGCTGTTGTTTCTGTAGATGTTACTTCCTTTTATGAGAGGGCAGCGGGTGATGATGGAGTCCCAGCTGTGGTCCAACAAGTAATAAGAAATAAGAAATACGCGGTCTCAATACCATGAACTGGGATGATGGAGTCTACTTGTTGGACCACAGCTGGGACTCCATCATCACCCGCTGCCCGCTCATAAAAGGAAGTAGCATCTACAGAAACAACAGCTCTGAAGAAGGCGGAAGTAAATACGCCGAAACATGTCAGCTACAGGTAATACACTTCTCAAGAAGCCTGAGTTTAGAAAGAACCAAAAGCAAAAACCCATGACGGCTGGTTGGACAACTGGTATCAACAATGGAGGCCCTGAACATTCAGACTAAATTTCCTCTGCCTTCCTCTGAATGCCAGACATCCCCAGCGCACCCTCACTAGGCTGTTGGGTATGTTATCACATCTGTCTGACATCTTCTAGCACCAACTGGTCCAAAGCACCACTAGGTGGTGTTTAGTTGACAGCTTGGCTCATCTCTTCATCCTAGAGTCCAAAACATATGGACTCAGATCTGATGACACGATTGCAAAATGAATCACAGACGTGTGGCCCAGGGTTTCCTGGTACCATGTGTCCTGATTAACACCCCTATGCTCCAATATGGTGTTTGTTATGGACAAATATGCTGAACACAGAAGTCCAATAACAAAAACAGATCAGGAAGTCTGTTCTTCACAGTCATGCCCCAACAGTTCACACCACTCCACCCAATGATTTTATGAAGACTGGGTACTTTAAATTGATGTTAGGTACATATGCATAAAGAATAGAAATGACCCTCTCCCCCAATCAAAGACCTCTGAAGACCATCCAGCATTACAAAAAGAAACAGATGTTCTCTCTGTTTTCTTCTTCTCTCCCTTTAAGTTTACACTGGACTAGAATAGAGTCCAGCCCTTCTCTCCCACAATGTGCACATGCTCAGTCTCTCTCCCTACCAATGATGGGACATTCCATGTTTGAGCAACAAAGGAACAGACTGCGAAGGCCTCCACCCTCCAACTATGTGCCTACACACATAGCAGTTTATAAGATGTTGTACATCAAAACAAGTCTTTGAGACTGAGGCTGACAAATGCTAAATGAACAAGATTTTTAATTAAACTGGTAATTTGTCTCGGTTGCTTAGGTTTTCTGTGCCAAAGAGTTTGGCAAAAATCTCAAGGATGAGCTGCTTCCAAGTCACAGAAGGATTTCTCTAAACAAATCTCTAGCGCCATCTAGTGACCACAGGTTGACAGTGACAGGCTTAGAGAAGACGCATGTTATCTATTTCTATCAATAACCCCCTACAAAGTAAGATATTCATTATTCGTGTGAATTTAGATTTATTTTCTGCTGTGAATGGACAGTATTACAACTAAAAAACAATCTTATGGGAACTTGAAATTTGCTGTTGCAAGCCTGGTAAAGATTGGTCTGAAAATACTGGTACTACAGATACAGATGTACACATAACTCAACATTACTGTAAAGTTACCCAACAGGTTAATACATAGGCCTTTGATGTTGGGGTCAACATCAGAATACAAGATATGACTTTCTATTCAGTCCTTGCTTTGTTATTCAGTCAGATCGGGTATTTTTCTTTATTGTCCTTCTGTGATTAAATGAAAACAAAACATCTCAGGACTGATCGATCAGTAAATAATGAAAAGTAATGAATTAAATTATTAGAAAACATACATGATCAAACCACAATAAAAAGAAAAAGAAATTACCAATGACCATCGCACAAACCGTTAGGAACAGGCAAAGAGACAGACTTTATGATGTAGTTTATCTCATATTATTACTGAAAATAGCAAAGCTATAATAAAAAAATATGATGTTATTGTTATATATATATATAGAGAAAAATATATGTTTATGGATATATAAAGATAGATTAGAGATATGGAAGGAAAGGATAAAAAAATACGCCTAATTCAAATAAATATTTATTTACTTTATTGTCAAAGCAGGGAAATAAATTCAATACAAAAAATATATATTTTCCAACAGTTTTATGAGGTGTCTTTTATCTCCTGAATAATAAGAGAGTTGCTTTTTAATATAACCTTTTCCAGCACAAGGCTTATTTTTTGGTCCTATAGCAGGGTTTTTTACCTGACAAATCACTTTCACTGAGTAAAGCTTCTAAAAAAACATGTTCAAAAATATCAAATAAAAATTACATTTTCTACTAAACGTAGCTTAAATTGGTAAATCTGCTTCTACACGTCATCTTGCCCTGTGGCCCCTGTTTAAAACTACCACTCCAATATTTTCTATGTATCATCATCATCATCAACAGAGTACTTTTACCATCTTCAGTGTTTCGTCTACATAAGGCTTATTTTTGACATCAATACATTCAGAATGTAGTTTTACTCTCAACACAATCAAATCAGGACAAAAACATTTTCATGGAAAAATACCAAACTATTTAAACCCTTTGCAGACATCACACATGCTTCACTCTCAGATTCATTAGAATCACCTGTATGATGAATTTAGAAGAATTTAAAAAAGGCAGTTTCTAAGAGGCAATCGTTATTTAAAGCTTTAAGATACCTTCAATCCATCTGGGGTTTCAACTGGAAACATGTTTCCAGTAAGTGACAGTGCATGAATGCATTATTATGTGTCATTTAAAGCCCAAACATTGCAATTGAGAGAGTAACCTTTCCATTTAGTCTCAGCAGCACTGAGAGGATGCTCTTTATGCTCTCCCAGACGTTCTTACTTTGAGTTATGTGCAGTAGTTTTCTCAGTGGAGTATTCGATGGAGATATTTTTCTGGATTGCTTTCTCCTCCTCTCTTCAGTCCTGAGGTGGTTTTAACTTGTCTCTCAAAGGGCCCAGTAGGGCCTTGGTCCTCATTTGGGACTAATTTGGCCCCTGTTTCTTGTGCTGCTTCCCCTATGGAAGTGTGTTCTTCGTTACAGTTACCCTCTTCATCAGCGTCGCTCCTCTGGCTGCTTGATGAGTTCTCCCCAATCCTGAGCAAGAAGGATTTTCAAAGTGAATAAAAAGTCAAACTTGTTACATTAGCAGGTGAATGTGAGGTTAGACGTGTTTTTACCGAAGGTGATTGAAGGCTCGCAGCCAGTGAGAGCCCAGCGCATCCTTCCCATTAGTTCTCAGCCCTCTCCGATGACTTCTAGCTCTCAGACCTATTAAAGCCTGAGCCAGTTCAGCCTCGTCTCTGTGTCCCCAAATCAGGTGGGCCCTCTGCTCTGCATCCTGGTCTCCGGCCGCCCTAAACAGTCTTTGGAGCTGCATCAGGTTCACGTTGCTGAAAATGTTCCCTGATCCAGCTTTCCTGCTTCTCCTGTCAGCCAGGCGCCACAGTGGGGAAGGACCCACCAACACAGAGGAGGAAGGGGAGGCGGGTTCAGTATCCATCCAGACAGATGCAGGGAAAATGGCCTGCAGCATACGGGATTTACTCTGTGGAGGAAGAAGCAAATGCTGTTGAATTTTGAAAGAAGAGCAAAAACTGTAGAACACGAATTAGATGTAAGTCATTTGAGCAGTTGAATGTGATGACATGAGGTTTAAATACATCTGCTTTTCAATCAGTGACACAAGCCTAAAGATACAAATAAAAACACAAGTGAAAGACCGTCAGCCGTAAACTTGTGACTCTGCTTTGATTCTTCAATCCTACTCAGCACTTTAAAGCCAATTACACAGCAGATGGTAATTCTGTTTCACTCTGCACTCGCAAATGGGTCACTTAAGATTTAAAACAAGATGAATGACCAACATCACAACAGCAAGACGGAAGTGTTTATGCTCTTCAAAGTAAAACTCATTTATAACAGACGTTGACAGTGTCTAAAAGAAATATTAAAGGAATCACAAATCAGTAATTATAACTTAATTTCACATGTTTTTATTATAAATGTGCATGGTAAATATTTACTATTTCTCAACTGTCTGGTTAACACGATGTTACAGAGGATCAAATGGATAAACCTGTTAATTGAGGAAAAGGATATTTATACTGACAGTGAATTATTTATAAAGTCAGTATTTGCAGAGACACGAAGATGTTCAACAGCATAATGTTTGAGTGATTAATAACCTAATAAATTAATAACTTTTAGTTGTTGGTTTAAGGTTTGTGAGGAACAACTCACAGAAATAAATGCATGATTGATTATGCATCTATAATTAAAAAAGTTTGGGAACTGTTCCTGAATCTTTTTCACGTGATTCACTTAATATATTTAATAGTTAATTAGCTCTTCATTTTACACCAAAAAACTTTTCTTTTATGTGTTTTAATTATCTTTTTATAATCATGTTTTTTTTAACTGTCTTCCTCTGTTAAACAGCTGATTTGTTTATGTCAAAATGAGTTTCACGTCCTCTTTCTGTGGGGATGCAGGCTGCAGCTGTCCTCGTGCGGTTAACTCATTATATATTAACTAGTTCACAGGTTTCACAACTGGGTCAATCGTTACAATCAGCTCGTGCAATAATTCATACTGCCCTGAGCGCAGAGTTAAATGTGAGCTCATTCCGACATGTTTTACAAAGTGATGATCATCTGAAAGCATTCTGATTTTCACAAAGATAATTACCAGGATTTGTTTTCTTATCTGTTAATAATCCCCTTGTGAAGAAAGATAAACCGTATGAGAGTCATGCGAATGAAATGAATCGGATTTTCTTACCTGCGGGTAAAGTAGGAATCCACACTCAGTTTGATTTGCTCTTCATTTAAACCAAAATGTGTCACACTGGCTGATGCCCAGGATTTTATCGATTTGCGTGTTCAGTTCAGCGTCGATCATAAATCTGGGTCGACTAATAAGAATGGACCTGCGTTTGTGCGTCTGCCTGTCCAGGCTGGTACAAGTCTTGATCTCCACCAATCGTGGGTTAGTGTGGGCGGGGCTAGAGTGGTTGGTTCCGCCTCTTGGCCACGTAGGGTGTGAGAGCTGTAAACTCATTGACGTCAATAGGTCTGTCTGGAGCGGGTGTCGTCTGTCATTTCTGTGTGAAACAAAGTAACATGTGAGGATCCTGCGCCCGCGTGACGCAGGAGCAGCGCGAGGCTCCATGGAGCTCCATGAACTTCTAATGAATCACTTCCAGTCAGGAAAATGATGTTAAAGAAATAAAAACCAGGGCAACATACTCTTGGTGCGTTATTAAAAAAAAAAAAAATCCAAAACCCACAAACTGCTGCAGTATGAGGATAAGTTCAGAGGAACAGGGTTTGAATTACAGACCACCCCCTCTCCGTCGTCCAGCCCCCCCAAAAGGACTCCACATTGACCAGAGGAAACGGAAAAGACGAAACACACAAGAAGGTCTGTCTTTTCAAACTCCTGGAAAGAACAGAGCGTCCCTGTTTATTAATCACACTTTTGGCTTTTTGTTGTTGTTGGAGCCCATTTCGGTCCTCAGAGACTCCTTTTTTTCTCCACCTATTTGCGCATCTTTTCTCCAGCTGTTTGCAGCTGGCTCAAAGCCGCCCTGTTCGGGAAAACGGGCCTGCGACTGACCGGAGAGGATGAGCGAGTTGCCACCCCAACCTCCCCAGCTGCAGGTCAACCACAGCATCCGGAAGTTCCTCTGCAGCTTTTTGGGAATCACCCGGATCCTGCAGATTTTGTTCGGATCCGGACTGTGGGTCACCATCGCGGTCAACAAATACTCCGGAGCCATTCACTTCGTCCTGTTTGTCGCGGTCCTCTTCTGGCTCCTCACTCTCGGGCTTTTTTTCCTCACCTTGCTCGGAAAGCAGGACCTCGTTCCGCTGCTGGGAGGGGAGCGCTGGCTGTGCACCAACCTGACGCACGACGTGGCCGCCGCCGCCTTCTACCTGTCGGCTATAGGAGTGATGATCAACGAGACGAAGATGAACGAGTTCTGCAACCTGGATCAGTACCTGCACACCTGTCTGTATAAAATCTACCTGACAGCCACCGTGTTCGCCAACCTGTGCTGTCTCACTTATATCATGACCATTATTTATGGAGGTTTCAGAAAGCATCGAGGAATGCAAACGGTCTACTAACGACAGGTGTGACCAAAAACCGAGTATCCACTGCAAGATGAGGAATAGTTAACTTCACTGTAATTTCTGTTAAGAACTCTGTTTATCATATGAGACAGGATCAGTCTCCCTGCGGTTTCATGATGCATGAGGCCCAGATGGGAGCGTCATCATGTTCACAAGTGATCTATTAGTTTCTTCAACGAGCTTCACATTAGTTATTTAATTCTATCCCCATTGCTAACAATAAAGTCTTAATATAGCAGAGAAACATTCGTTTTTACAGTAAAACAGACTTAATATACATTTTATACGTTTGTATTTGTACATGATGCCAATTTTCAACTTTTTATATTAGCTGCAAATGTTTTTTACAACATTTTATTATCTTTTTTATATACATTAATGTTTGTGCATCTTTTTATATGTTTTGGATTTATACTGCCATGTTTTTATCCAGCTGTTTTGGGGCGGGGGGGTCTTTAACTTCTTCTGTAAGAATGCAGGTCATGTCAACTACTGCTCCTCAACAGGGATGTGATTGGTGCTACGACATGTATGCTGAACAAAAATATTCCTCATATAATTCCAAAGAGTGAGAAATTAATAATAATAATAAAAAAAAGACAATGTGATGTTTCAGTTGTTGTGATTCCACACAGCCTGTTCTGGGAAAATGCTCATAAAACACGCACGAGGTTAGTTGAATTCTGCAAAAGAGCTGGTAATTTTCCAAATTAGACAAGTATTTGGAAAGATTGGTGACCTAAGCCTTTAGGAACTTCCTGTGTTGGGAGATAAAAAAAAAAAATCTCTGCCAGTCATCAGACTTTACCACATGCCACTTAACCACATAAAAGAGCTTCAAGATCTGTGTTAGAGAATATTTTACGCAGCCTCTCATGCAGACATGTGCTCACAGCCTGATGAAGGATAAAGAGAGGATCTGTGTCCTGCCAGAGTTATTTGGAAACAACCAGGATGTGAAAAATAATCTGGGAGGAGGTTTGTTCTTACCGGAACAGTCTGCTGGGGTCTGGAAGTGGGCTGAGCTTCGGCCAATAAAAACGAAGCCAAGCAGCAAAAGATGAATCACTTCCTGGTCTATTAAAGTGAACATGAAGTTCTTTAGAACATGTTGTAGATGTAGTATTTTTATCAGAACACGTGTTTTAGCTCATCTCAAATATGTGGACTTGTTTCGAGACAATGTGTAAGATAAAAAAATATAAAAGATTTAAATAAACACACTTCAAATTCGCAAAACTGCAGCCGAGATCTTCAGATTACTGTATGTCACTGAGATGCAGGAGTAGATCAAAGGGTTAATATAAACCAGATGTCGTATAGAAATCTTTAGCACTTTTGAAGAGAGGGCGCTCTCCCTCTCACACACCCCCACACCCATTTTCCCACAGGAGAGTCTGACAGAAATCTTGTCCTGTCCACGTGTCGCTGTTGAATAGCACACAGCAGCTCTGTGCTCAAAGCTGCTGCTGGTTACCACGGTGACTCAAACCAAGTGTTGGAAAACTCACAACAGACAATTAAAATCTAAAAGAAATTCTTAAATTAACCTTAAATTCACCATACAGCCTCAGATTATGTCAGTTTGTTTTATACAAGCCCATTTTGAAGTTGTGTTATTTTTACATGTTACATTACAGCTAATGAGAGTGGGATTTTTTTTGTAATAGGGTGTGGACTTCTTGTTTCCAGATACACCTAAAGTATTAGATGAATTAGAGCCAAGGTCAACGCTGGAGTGCCAAGCGTATGATATTTCCTTTGGCTGGTTATCCAAAGAGACATTTCCTCTATGTTCCACTCGTCTGAAGGAAACTAAATTAAAGTTACCATAACACATTTCTACTCCTCCCCGAATCACAAAATGTGCTAAAAACCTGTCAGAACAGTTGGGATTACTGACAATTCATCACAGAAATCTGCAGACCATTGAAAACATTAAATGGATCTGAATATTCGAACTAAATATCTCAAGAGACAAGGCTGAAAACTAATTTTAAACACCCAAACATCATCTAAAAGGGAGATTTTCAATTTTGTATCAGTACATATCTGAAAAGTTTGACTGTGGCTCACATACTAAACACCTCACGGCCTGTTCCCTTCAAAATAAATGATGAAAGCAACATGTTACATTCTTTTCTTTCTTTACTGCAGTTAAAGTTATTCTCAGACATAATAATTTCAATTTAACGTTTACTTTATTCTTTCATATTTACAGTAAAATTCAGGAAACAAAAACATTACAGGATGAAGAAACACCATTAACATTTGCTGTGGAATCTCTACAGGACTCTAAAACCCTTTTCATTTAGTTTTTTGGTATATTTTATTTTATTTTTATGAATACACATGCATCTATTAAACAGCATGTTTAACATTATTCACACTTTATAAACTCTGAGAACATGTGTTCAAATTTCAGACTGGTAGCGGATGTTTTCATATATTTTCTCCTTTCTTGTTAATTTTTTTTTGTCTCCTGTCTGGTCTGGTAATGCACGTTCCCATGTGAAAACACACATACACACAGCAGTGCCCACAGTTTCACTACTGCTGAGACGCACATTCCTCTGGTAAGGAGGAGGAAATGGGAGTTGGGTAATAAAAATAAGGCCAAACAAGTGATTAAGCAAAAAAATAGATGTGTAAAAATAGCAGAAATTTCCTGACTGTGTGAGGTTTGAATCCTTGTTTGCCTCTGACAATGTTCAGTTTATAGCTTCCTAACATACAGTAGTTAAGAAACTGTAAAACATCTGGAGAAGCCATGATTCTGAAAAGACCCAGAGTCCATGTGTTGTTAAAGGGTAAAGGCAGCCAGCAGTGGGTAATGATGTTGGCTATTTATAGTGTGTTGGAAATACCAGTTTCTTTATTCTGACAGTTCTTGGCCAAGATGTCAAAAAATGTGTTACAGAAATGAAGCAGAGAATGTTTAAGCAGAAGAGAGACTGAATTAAATTACTGATGTCCTCATTTCTCAGCTGTAAATAAAATTCACTTGCAGCCAGTTATATTTATGGTGATTATATTTTATTATGTTGTTTTTTGGTTATGGCTTATGTGCACAGTAAACACATGACACATTTCTCTCCAAGTGTAGATTCAAACTTGTTTACCCTGTTCTGTTCTTATCGAATCATAAAAGGAAACTAGTGTAAATAAAATAAAATGGCATTTCAGGTAACCAATAGCCAAGATTTTGACTCACATATTACAAAAATCATCTTATTTAAAATATAGAGTTTCTTCTAATGACACAAAATTTAAGAACATTTCAAATTATTTATTAATACACAAGGTGGTGCAAATGAGCCAGTTAACATTTGTCTCTTCTACTTTTGGACATCATCACACATGAAAATTTTTACATAAAGTTCTAAATTCTGAAAAAAAAAAAAAAAAAAATATAAATATATATATATATATATATATATATATATATATATATATATATATATATATATATATATATATATATATATATATATATATATATAAATAAAATAAAGTGCAAACATTTTAACAGAGATCAAACTTGAGCAGTTGTCACAGTATCGAATCCCTGCAGAATCTTCTGCCAGTGAAGCAACATTCAGATGAACGTCATGCAGATCACACCAACTCTTTCAGTCCTGTAAAATAACACAGACTGGTCACTTGTTTCATACAAGGCCAGTTTTTCGTGTTTAAAGCAGGAATTAGTGCCCTAATTAATGGAGTGTTTGCATAAAAAACATTGAAAGAACCAAAATAAAAACTAATTGAAAACATCAGGTTGTTATTGAAAGCTTGTAGCATCAATTTATCACTATATTAAAGGTTTCTAAGGGAACAGCTCACAGTTCTATAAAGTAGGTTGTATTCAGTTGTGTTCTACATACATCAGGGAGACCAGAGGTAAAAAAAAAAAAAACACTGAATATCAATACACTGAGCTTTGTTTGTTGTGTATAACAAAGAAAAATCTCCAAGTAATAGAAATTCTGATTAAACGTGTCCAGTCTGGAGTCTGATGTCAAACTATACTGAACAAAAATTTAAACACAACACTTGTTTTTGCTCCCATTTTTTATTAGATGAATTCAAAGATCTAAAACACTTTCCACATACACAAAATAACCATCTATCTCAAATATTATTCAAAAATTTGTCTAAATCTATAATAGTGAGCAATCAGTCCCACCTCATAGGTGTGTCATATCAAGATGCTGATTGGACAGTATGATTATTGTACAGGTGTGCCTTAGACTGGCTACAATAAAAGGCACTCTGAAATGTGTTGTTTTAAGGGGGGGGGTTAGTGGAAATCAGTTGGTAGCTGATGTGACCACCATTTGCCTCGTGTGGTGCAACACATCTCCTTTGCATAGAGTTGATCAGGTTGTCTGTGGCCTGTGGGATGTTGGTCCACTCCTCCTCAATGGCTGTGTGAAGTTGCAGGAACTGGAACATGCCGTCGTATACGTCGATCCAGAGAATCCCAAACATGCTCAATGGCTGGCGTGTACGGTGTGTATGCTGGCCATGCAAGAACTGGCATGTTTTCAGCTTCCAAGAATTATGTAGAGATCCTTGCAACATGAGGCCATGCATTATCATGCTGCAACACAAGGTGATGGTCTTGGATGTAAGGCACAACAATGGGCCTCACGATCTCGTCGTAGTATGTCTGTGCATTCAAAATGTCATCAATGATGATCCACAAAGGAGAAGTGCTCACTCTTACAGAGTTAGACTGATTTTTGAACAATATTTGGTGTTTTTTTTTTTTTTTTTTTTGTATGTGGATCTTTGAGTTCATCTCATAAAAAATGGGAGCAAAAACAAAAGTGTTGCATTTATATTTTTGTTCAGTGTATGAGGAGCATCCATCTTCCCACGGCAGCTTCTGGAGGGGAATCCGCTTCTTTATTGAGTACAAATAAATCCCTGGTAATGTTCATTTAATTAAAATATCTATAACAATATATGTTTATGCTTCTCCAGAGCCCTAATTTATATTTGACTGAGATGAGTTTTAGCTCCTCCAGGATTTGATACAGCTATTATATAAAAGGATCAGAATAGACTGGTTCAAACTGCAGCAAGAAAACAAGTTTAAATGGATTTCAGGATGTTGCAAAAACCATCTGAGACTAAAGACGGGAACAAGATTCAAACCGTGTTCAGTCATGAAAGTCAAAAAGTGACATTGAAAATCCCAAGACAGTTCTACTAGATGCTGACATGGAAGTAACATATATATAAATATAAGGTTTTGGAATGAAATAAGTTCAGATTTTATTTCATGTCAATGCAGAACTACAGAAGTCACATCTTCTCACTGCCTGTTTAAATACCCTTTCTGTCATCTGGCCAGCAAGAAACTTATTTCTCACAATTTAAACTTGACCAATGTATCTATTATAAACATTCCACCTGCAGCACAACAAGTCACATTTTTTTATTTTTCAAACACAATTATTTTATTTTCATGCCAAACAAAAATCCAACTAAATATAACATGAACCAACATGCTGATATTGTGTCAAATGAAGACACTTTTCTTTATTTTTTTACAGTGACCACATAAAGAAAATTTAAATAAAAAGGAGAAAACCTTATGTTTGTGTTTATAAGAAGAAGTGTGGGTAGCAAAACAAACAGGTGAACGTCCCAGTGACATGAAGTTACAGTAAACTAGCTCCTGGTTTAGAAGTACACAGACCAGTACAACAGAACAACCCACATAATGACCGGATGGGTCAAGGACATGTAAACAAGAACCACTCTCAGCCTACTAATGACCCAACAAGCAGCTGAAAACCTGAAACCACTAACCAGTTCGTTTGACCTGAAGAAATATTTTAGATTAGAGACTATGTGAAACATTTTCAAGAACATAAAACTAGACCAAATGTTTCTAAAACATTTTCTTATTTTATTATTGATGGATGGATGAATGGATGGATGGAAATTAGGGAGATTCAATCAAGTATAACATGAAGGTCATGGAGCTGATGACGCCCACCTCTCCCATTGGTTAGAACAGAAAACAGGCATAATCTCATTGGACGCTGAAACCAGGAAGTAACGGAGTAACCAATCCGCAGGATAAAAAGCTTTGACAGCTGAGATTTGACCTGTCTGCTTCCTTAAACAGCAACTTCTCCGTCCAACATCTCCAACCTCGCTGTCCAAGACTGTTTAATCAGTCCATGTTGATCGAGTGAAGCTCTCGCCTGCGACAGGTTCATATCAGTCATGGCCGTCTATAAAATAGTGCTGATTCGCCACGGGGAGAGTAACTGGAACCAGGAGAACCGCTTCTGCGGCTGGTTCGACGCAGACCTGAGCGAAACAGGAGAAAAGGAGGCGAAGAGAGGAGGACAGGCCCTGAAAGGTGGGAACCAGAAGGTTCGATGTTGCTCTGTGATCTGGTTTTAATGTGATGTGAGAGCAGCTGCAGCTACTGCATCACCGCATCGAGTGACTGGATGTGAGGATGTTATGAGAACAGTCCTTTGCAGCTCAGTGTGAAAATTAATGCCACACTGTTATGATTGGAAAATATATTTTGACATTTTTATTGGAACAAAGAAATTCTCCTTTAGTGTATTTTATTTAGTGTTATTTTTCTTAAAGCCTATTATAACAGAGCTATGTTAAATGATTTAAATTAGATTTAACAGAACTTTATGAGAAAAAAATGAAGTATTTTTTGAGGTTCAATCGATGTGAAAATTATTAAAATAGATGCAAATAATATTGAATTAAACTCTATGATGTGTTTCTTGGTCTGAAACTCCCAGATGCTGGTTTTGAGTTCGATATTTGCTACACCTCTGTGCTGAAGCGGGCCATCAGGACGCTGTGGCTCGTCCTGGACGGCATCGACCAGATGTGGGTTCCGGTGCATCGAACCTGGAGGCTCAATGAACGTCACTATGGAGGCCTAACGGGACTGAACAAGGCTGAGACGGCTGCAAAGCACGGAGAGGCTCAGGTGAAGATCTGGAGACGCTCGTTTGATATCCCTCCTCCTCCAATGGGCCCAGACCATGACTACTACAATATAATCAGCAAGGTGAGATACAATATCTACAGTGCAAATATGCAACTTTGTCAGTGTGTGAGGGGGAAAAAGTTTTCTACATATTGAGCAACTAACATTGCCACAGTCAAGACTCGACTTGAATGTGTGTCCAGACACAATATCAGTGAGTGAAATAAGCAGAGATACCTGAAACAGTAGATTTAAAGTATTTTGTCTGAAACATAATAAGCTCAAATACCATTTAGTTTTATTTTTTTATATACTTTCATTGTTGGTATTGAATTAAACCTGATAGCAGTGGGGAAGCTGCAGCTTTGCTGGTGTTATTACCTCATTGCTTAAACAATGAGAGTTAATATGTTACTGACAGGATTGATTTTAGGGTTCAAGTTCAAAGTTCAGTTTAAGTGGAAGCAAGCTGATAATATCTTGATAGAGGAATGCAAATGTTTGACTGTCAACATGGCGGTACTTGCGTTGAGATTCTTATATTTTTAAGTTTCCCCACCCTTAAAGTGAGCATTTAAAAAAAAACATCAGTCATTCCTTCCTACATTCTCTTCTGATAAAAGTATTAAAATAAGAGAAAGTATTCTGTTGAATGTAGACAAATCATAAATTAGACATACTCTGAAATAGTTATTACGAAAAAAAAGTTTGCCACGTCTGGAATAGAAATGTTCTATATGTGTGAGAATCCACACAGTGCTGGAATTGTTTAGTTTGAAGCTTCATCTCTTTCCTCCATGGTCTTCTCTGCAGGATCGTCGCTATGGAGACCTAACTGAGGACCAGCTGCCTTCCTGTGAGAGTCTTAAGGACACTATTGCACGTGCACTTCCCTTCTGGAATGAGGAGATCGCCCCTCAGATCAAACAGGGAAAGAGGGTGCTCATCGCTGCTCATGGAAACAGTTTGAGAGGAATTGTAAAGCACCTGGAGGGTGAGACGTGAAGCAACACCAGTTTTGCAAAGCGCACAATATTAAAATGTTACATATTTAATTTGTTAACCGTTTGTGACACAATAAACTCAAATTGTTTTGGCAAACTGTCACATAATCTGACAGATAATTATTTTCAGCTATTTAAGAAAAAAAAACACATATTTTGCCACCTGTCATCACTCCCAGCAGGGTCATGCACCAATGACAGGAAAAGAAGGAAAACCCTTAATTGAGCAAATGATTCAGTTTCACTTATATTTTACAGTTTTAATAAGTTTACTTAATCTTCCATACATCTATTATATCATGTGAACAAATGCTTTTGGATGACCTCTGGAGTGATTAACTACATGATTAAAGATTGTAACTTTTTATTGACATAAACCTGTATTGTTTTTTCTTCCTGACCAAGTTTTGGTTCTACAATATATATTTTAATTCTTTGTATGATTATATTTTCTTTAAACACAAGCATTGCTAATAACCATTAAGGGTATTCCTGTATAGTTTTAACTCATTATTTCATTTCCTGCTGTGATAGTTACATGTTGTCTGCAACTTTTGGTAACTGTTTTCTTTGTACTCTCACTTGTAGGAATGTCAGATGAAGCAATCATGGAACTGAACCTGCCAACGGGCATCCCGATCCTTTATGAGCTCGACAAGAACCTGAAACCAGTGAAGCCGATGCAGTTCCTGGGAGACGAGGAGACTGTACGCAAAGCAATGGAGGCTGTTGCTGCTCAGGGAAAAGCCAAGAAGTAAAAAGACATGGAAGCAAAATAAAACAAAACAGAAAAAAAACCTCCTTTACATACAATGTTTAGGTTGTCCCTTACATCTGGCTTCAGATTGGTGTCTTTTTCAAAATCCTAATTTATTGTAAAGTATGGTCAGTGTGCTGTAGGTTGTTGTCTTGAATTGTCTTTCTCTCCTTGCTCTGTGCAGGGAGGGGATGGTAGATGGAGATGAGCTGGGTTATGTCTGTGATGTGAGAACCGCAGCTCTCAAGAAATTGTGAAAAAAAAAGTCTAAATATATTTAAACTTTTATGAACACAAATATAATTAACATGAGCAGTCCTGCTTTAAAATGCTGTGACTTTTTAAAATGTTAATGACATTTCTATGATTTGCAACACAATTCATACCAAGAGAGGTTACTTTATGGTAATCTCATTCTATAGACTGAATAGTTTTCTGCATAAGGCTCACTGTAGTGGCATTATTCCTATGAATAATTTTATAACATATTTGCATTTATTGCCTATCAGTAGATGTATAAGTTCAGTTTCTTTTATTTTGCATTCTCTTGAGAGGTGGGAGAGTTAGAACAACCAAATGGTTCTTTTCTCTGACTTAATCCATCTATGAATTAAATGTGTGCATGTCCTCCTGTATGCTTTCACCATCTGGGTTGTTTCTGATGTTTAGTGTGTCATTTTGAACCTTACCTAAAACTACATCGCCCAGTTTTGCACCTGATGCAAAAGTAAATATTTCATTAGTTGGATTCAAGTTCAAAAAGTTCAGTATTCTTATTAACATGGGGAAAATCTCAAAATAACCTTTTAGTGTGTTTTGACCATCTGTGGCCTGTCAGTGTTTTTCATGTGTCCTGCTGTATATCCTAATATGTCTTACAGTGCTGATGTTTATCTTTGTCATATGTAAGTTTTTCTGTGTTGGATAAATGTTCCCTCAAAAGTTCAGATCTATTAAAATACCAAATTATGGTAAGATCTCATTTGTTTGCTTGTCATGGATATCAATATTTCTAATGTATTTGGGTATTAAAGTCATTTTAATAGAAATCTAAGGTAACAGACTAGTTGTCTTAGCTAAAATCCAAAATTCTTTTGAATGATCAGTTCAACACAATCCTTCATCCTGAGCAGCACAGTTTGGCAACAGTGGAAAGGAACAACTCCCTTTTAACAGGAAGGAACCTTCCGCGGAACCAGGCTCAGGATGAGCGGTCTTCTGCCTCGACTGACTGGTGTCTGAACTGACAGGACAGACACAGACAACCACAGATGGATTTGGGCTAGTGGTCATTTTCATGGAAAGACAAACAGAGATAAAGTTAATAGCAGCAACAATAATAAATGCAAATGTGGATAATAAAACAGTGAATAAATGTGGCCAGTAGTCTAAGCCTATAGCGGCATAACTAAAGGGATGGACCAGGGGAACCTAAGTTAACCCTAACTGGTTGTGTAAAAAGGAAAGTTTTATATCTAATCTTAAAAGTACACACAGTGTCTGCCTCACGAATTCAAAGTGAAAGCTGGTTCCCATTCTACGTTTAAAAAACTCTAGGAATCACAAGCAGACTAGCAATCTGAAAATGAAGAACTCTGTTAGGAACATATGGAACAATATGATTTTTAATATAAGATGGAGATTTGTTGTGTATAATTTAAACTGTATTCTAGATTTTACAGGGAGCAAATGAAGCGATGCTAAAACTGGAGAAATGTGATCTCTCCTTTTAACTCTCATCAGAACTCTGGCAGCAATAAATGATCATAAAGAATTGCAATAGTCAAGCCTAGAAGTCTTAAATGTACTAATGTTTCTGCACCACTTTGAGTCAGAATGCAACACTACATCCATCTATCTATCTATCTATCTATCTATCTATCTATCTATCTATCTATCTATCTATCTATCTATCTATCTATCTATCTATCTATCTATCTATCTATCTATCTATCTATCTATCTATCTATCTATCGTTAGGAAAAAGTTACATTGGATTTCTCACGATGGTAGTTTTTGACTTCAAGTTCCATGATGCATTTCAACCAGTTACTATCCTCGTGCAGGCGGGAGAAGAAGAACTTATGCTAACATGGTTCTTGTACAGAGATTCTTGTCTTCTCGTTATTTCCGTTGTACGTTGTTATGAACGCGTTCCAAAATCCAGAAAATGAAAAAAGCAGCAGATGAAGGACATACAAGGTCAGAAAGCCGCAACACTTTGTCGTCACCTAGCTAAACATAACTTCCTGAATCAGTGACTTGCTAGTACTTATCATCTAGATATCCAACCGTTGTAAAACTGTTATGTGTTATTTACGTAGGCGTTTGAGGTTTTTAACTTTGCTTTATTTGTCCAGAAAACGGGGAGTACAACTTAATGAATAAACGTAAAATCACAACGCTGTTATGCTAGTGCATTGACGTAAAGACGTTTGTTTGCTATCTTTTCCTGCTAGCTAGCTAAAAGTTCATTAGCACTGTTATAACTAGTTCGATTGTGGTTGAAAGGTGAAATGACGCATTTAAAACGCCAATGTTTAGTTGGTGTTATTATTAAATGCCTACAAGCGAAAAACCATGTCATATGTTAACTTTATACAATATTTACTGCTGCTGGAGTCGTGTTGTCATTTTTTAGCACTTTGTGATTGACACTGTTTCCAAAGTGACTGCTTTGTCCCTTAAGCTTTGCGTTCTTGTCACAAGTTCTCCTTCTCCTGTTGTTCTTTTAGAACTCTTGCAGAACACCTTTCTCCAAGTAACAAAGGTGAGTTAGACGAGTCACGTGACTAGAGTTGAGTTGTTTTAAAAAAACCAATCTACACCTAACTTGTTTTGGCTTCCATGGTAACAAAACCTATAGAGGAAATTGTTGTAACTGTACATTTCTTAGCGGTCTCAATTGCTTCTCGCACACTCTAATCGTGCATGTAACAAAACGTATAACACAGACCATGGTTTAAGATATTCTTGTTGACAGTTTACCAAATGCTGTCTGGTAACAGCACAACCCTTTACTGTGTTTAAGATCCATACCATTTGTTTATTTCCACAAAGCAGTTTTTGTTTGGCTTACGTGAAGATTTAACAAAAAAGACAAATGTTAAGATAAAGCTAGAAACACTTTCGGGGGCTGTTGGCCACCACTTAAAAATGTAGGCAAACAAATAGAGAAGCCCCAATAAGTGAAATAAATGTTCCTCCTAATTAAAGAGACAGAAGTGATCTTTGCACAACATTTACTTGTTGTTTCTTTTGTTTTGTAGTAATAAGCCCTGCTGTTCAGCAACACTCTCTACCACTATTTACTTTTCCTCAAGAGACTCCAATGAAGCCACCTCAAGTTCCTAACCTTCTTCCTCATTCTTCACCCAGGAGATATTTGCCACTTCAATCACAAGAGCAGAGCATTAAGGACATATTTAGCTCTCAGTGGCACCCCACTCATCCAACAGAACCAGGATATCCATCAGGGATTACACCTAACAGCCCTGTTTGCTTTGATTTCCCACACTTTGCTCAACCTCCTGGGTCTGTACCAATAAACCCAACATCCACTTCAGCATATGTACCCCAGTTTACTGCAAGGGAACAACTGGGGCCTCAGCACAACAATGTACAACCAGGTCCAGGACATTTCAGCTCATCTCAGCTTGTTCCAACCAGCCCAACAAGAATTCATACGTCATGTGATAGACCCTTATTTCCCAGCATGTTCAGTTCTCCATCCTCCAAATCTGAGAGAAATCCCAGCAGCTACTCCACACCTTCCCACTCAAGGAATGATCAAAAGACTGAATCCAAGGTCACTTCCTCCAGCTTAGGAAACAACATTGAAAAAACACAAAGACAAGAACATTTGAAGGTAGTGATTTCATTTCTCTCTTTCTCATCTCAGTTTCTTGCCCATTTGTGAAACCTAGTTTTGAGCTTGGTGAAGTGTCTCAATGAACTATAGAAACTGGATTGCAGCTGGGTTGTTGCAGCTCTTGATATTTCCTATGCCAAGGTGTAGTTGCTTAGTGTTGAGATGCCAATAACTGCTTAAAGTTTTATGAACCCTCTGTAAGACTGAACCCTTTTGTCTAGACTGTAGCTGTTTTTGGTTCATTGTGTTTCAGAATGTCACTAAGATTCACCAATCCTCTGTTATGTTATGACCTCTTTTAAAACTGAGTAGATCCCCTTTTGCCTGCAAAACAGGTCTGACTCCTCCGATCATGGACAAAGAAGATTTGGGGATATAAACACAGACAGATCCTGGGGGTTGCGTTGTGGGTCTCTGTGGACTGGACTTTGTTTTCCGCGGTGATGCTGAGGGCTGGTGCTGTAAATGAGTGCTGCTTCCATCAGACAGGGTGTTACTGGTCTTTAGATATCACTGGAATCTGCTGGAATTTTTTGCAGAATGACTTAAAAAAAACAAAACAATAATTCCCAGTTAGGTTTTTCTTTTACATTTATATGATACTTGTTTGAAGTCTTGATTCTGAACATTTAAAACCAGTAATTGAGCTTAAAAAGTCTCTTTGTTATGTTTTAAAATAATTATATTTTTGTTTATGTCAAATGCAAAACCAGACTGTTCTTTTTTAAAGAAACTGCTTCTCCTTTTTTCTTTTCATATGCAGAGTCAGCAAGATGAATCAACAGCTTTCCATAAAAACCTTGTTCCAGGTAAAACTGTCAAACTATCTTACAAGTTAATGTGTCCCTTGTCGGGAGAAAACACTACAGATCAGTGTAGATTTGCCACAAAATGGTGAACCAAGTTGACAGAGTCACAATTATAAACTTGTTTTTGTGACATAAAAATGTCTCTGACCTTCCAGCAGCAGGAACTTAATTAACACAAGTTAAAATGATAGCACTGTCCATAGATTCGTTTTTTAGTAAAATTACAATCCCAGCAGAAAGATTAACTTGTTCACCGCAATTGATAACTCGTCAATTGTTTTTTTTTTTTACGGGAGGGATGAGGGAACAACCGCGCGCACCTTGAGAGTAAATATCACACCTCTAAAGGATGTACAAGTTGTTCTTGTTTTCTCCATTTCTGTAAAAAAAAAAGAGTTTTTGGTGAAATCCCCTATTTTCTACAGCAGATTGTGAAAGAACGGTAAAAGCTAGAAACAAGCTGTTTTTTCCTGATGGAAGTAGAGAGTGTACTCTTTGTTTTGATAGTTTTGGTGTTTGTATAGTCATAAAGCACAATATTCTGTGGCTCTTCAAAAACAGTAAAAAATGCTCTAAAATTGCTGGAATGGCCTTTCTGTTCAGAAAACAGCTGGCAGCCAATGAGTTCATAGCAATAAGCATAAATAGCATTAAAGTTTCATCTGTCATGCAGTGTAATGCAACAGTATACAAATATTTATAACCTTATATCTGTTCTTTGCATGTTATTGGTGCAGTTCTTTAAAAAAAAGATACATTTTTTGATTTACACAATTAACTAAAGCTGTTTTTAGGCTAATTTAACATTAGCACATACATTTTTAGTTTGATAAATGCTCAAAATGTATTTGGTCCACTGATTGTCAGTGAAACGCAGTAACTTCTTCCTGGATCTGTGAGTGATTTAACACTGTCCTCTGAATGTAATAGTTGTTAGTTTCATGCTGCTTCAAATGAACGTCTGCAGGTTTCTGAATGTTTTTAATAATTTGATAAAATGTTAATCCAGTTCTGTTATATGCTGCCATAAGTAAACACTGAATCCAATTGAAAAGGGCATATCTTCTGTGTCTCTGTGTTTTTAGCAGTGGATTTGAATTGCACATCTCAGAAGAGGTGCAGAGAGCTCCAGGACTGTTACGAGAATTCAAAGAAACAGTGTCTTTGGGATTCAGACTCAGCCAGAGCTCAGACTGACAAGCCCGTCCCTTGTACCTCGCCGAGCACCTTATTTGTCTCTCAGCAGTCGTCAGAAAACTTGGAAATATCCCCCAAAACACCAGAAAGCTATCTGCTTTCTGATCTGGCACATGGACAGGCAGCAAGCTCCGAGTTATTACCCTCATTCAAACCTGCTCAGTCACACACCACATCACAGGTACATTGTCCGAACAAGGCATCACGAATGGAGACGAAGCAAGAATGGACAACTGTTTCCCAGAATCTGGGGGAGTTGAGTTTATCTTCAAGGTCATGTGACAAAGGTGCAAAAAAGGGTTATGAAGACAACCATAAAAATGATAAATTAGGCCCGAATAAAGGTCCCCAAAAGGACAGAAGCAGATCACCTCATGTTGGTCCAGTCAGCCATGGTCACTCAACATGTCGTGCACCTGTTGTATCAGCCAAGACCCCAGACAGAGGTAATCACATGGGAGAAAGCAGAAAGTTAGACAGCAACTCTCACAAATCATCACCAAAACCAAATCTGGGTTCCTCAAATGGTCACAGAGCCAAGCCCAGGAAAACTAA
>SSNP01000081.1:1934682-2010573 GCA_006937955.1 Pachypanchax playfairii
TCTATCTATCTATCTATCTATCTATCTATCTATCTATCTATCTATCTATCGTTAGGAAAAAGTTACATTGGATTTCTCACGATGGTAGTTTTTGACTTCAAGTTCCATGATGCATTTCAACCAGTTACTATCCTCGTGCAGGCGGGAGAAGAAGAACTTATGCTAACATGGTTCTTGTACAGAGATTCTTGTCTTCTCGTTATTTCCGTTGTACGTTGTTATGAACGCGTTCCAAAATCCAGAAAATGAAAAAAGCAGCAGATGAAGGACATACAAGGTCAGAAAGCCGCAACACTTTGTCGTCACCTAGCTAAACATAACTTCCTGAATCAGTGACTTGCTAGTACTTATCATCTAGATATCCAACCGTTGTAAAACTGTTATGTGTTATTTACGTAGGCGTTTGAGGTTTTTAACTTTGCTTTATTTGTCCAGAAAACGGGGAGTACAACTTAATGAATAAACGTAAAATCACAACGCTGTTATGCTAGTGCATTGACGTAAAGACGTTTGTTTGCTATCTTTTCCTGCTAGCTAGCTAAAAGTTCATTAGCACTGTTATAACTAGTTCGATTGTGGTTGAAAGGTGAAATGACGCATTTAAAACGCCAATGTTTAGTTGGTGTTATTATTAAATGCCTACAAGCGAAAAACCATGTCATATGTTAACTTTATACAATATTTACTGCTGCTGGAGTCGTGTTGTCATTTTTTAGCACTTTGTGATTGACACTGTTTCCAAAGTGACTGCTTTGTCCCTTAAGCTTTGCGTTCTTGTCACAAGTTCTCCTTCTCCTGTTGTTCTTTTAGAACTCTTGCAGAACACCTTTCTCCAAGTAACAAAGGTGAGTTAGACGAGTCACGTGACTAGAGTTGAGTTGTTTTAAAAAAACCAATCTACACCTAACTTGTTTTGGCTTCCATGGTAACAAAACCTATAGAGGAAATTGTTGTAACTGTACATTTCTTAGCGGTCTCAATTGCTTCTCGCACACTCTAATCGTGCATGTAACAAAACGTATAACACAGACCATGGTTTAAGATATTCTTGTTGACAGTTTACCAAATGCTGTCTGGTAACAGCACAACCCTTTACTGTGTTTAAGATCCATACCATTTGTTTATTTCCACAAAGCAGTTTTTGTTTGGCTTACGTGAAGATTTAACAAAAAAGACAAATGTTAAGATAAAGCTAGAAACACTTTCGGGGGCTGTTGGCCACCACTTAAAAATGTAGGCAAACAAATAGAGAAGCCCCAATAAGTGAAATAAATGTTCCTCCTAATTAAAGAGACAGAAGTGATCTTTGCACAACATTTACTTGTTGTTTCTTTTGTTTTGTAGTAATAAGCCCTGCTGTTCAGCAACACTCTCTACCACTATTTACTTTTCCTCAAGAGACTCCAATGAAGCCACCTCAAGTTCCTAACCTTCTTCCTCATTCTTCACCCAGGAGATATTTGCCACTTCAATCACAAGAGCAGAGCATTAAGGACATATTTAGCTCTCAGTGGCACCCCACTCATCCAACAGAACCAGGATATCCATCAGGGATTACACCTAACAGCCCTGTTTGCTTTGATTTCCCACACTTTGCTCAACCTCCTGGGTCTGTACCAATAAACCCAACATCCACTTCAGCATATGTACCCCAGTTTACTGCAAGGGAACAACTGGGGCCTCAGCACAACAATGTACAACCAGGTCCAGGACATTTCAGCTCATCTCAGCTTGTTCCAACCAGCCCAACAAGAATTCATACGTCATGTGATAGACCCTTATTTCCCAGCATGTTCAGTTCTCCATCCTCCAAATCTGAGAGAAATCCCAGCAGCTACTCCACACCTTCCCACTCAAGGAATGATCAAAAGACTGAATCCAAGGTCACTTCCTCCAGCTTAGGAAACAACATTGAAAAAACACAAAGACAAGAACATTTGAAGGTAGTGATTTCATTTCTCTCTTTCTCATCTCAGTTTCTTGCCCATTTGTGAAACCTAGTTTTGAGCTTGGTGAAGTGTCTCAATGAACTATAGAAACTGGATTGCAGCTGGGTTGTTGCAGCTCTTGATATTTCCTATGCCAAGGTGTAGTTGCTTAGTGTTGAGATGCCAATAACTGCTTAAAGTTTTATGAACCCTCTGTAAGACTGAACCCTTTTGTCTAGACTGTAGCTGTTTTTGGTTCATTGTGTTTCAGAATGTCACTAAGATTCACCAATCCTCTGTTATGTTATGACCTCTTTTAAAACTGAGTAGATCCCCTTTTGCCTGCAAAACAGGTCTGACTCCTCCGATCATGGACAAAGAAGATTTGGGGATATAAACACAGACAGATCCTGGGGGTTGCGTTGTGGGTCTCTGTGGACTGGACTTTGTTTTCCGCGGTGATGCTGAGGGCTGGTGCTGTAAATGAGTGCTGCTTCCATCAGACAGGGTGTTACTGGTCTTTAGATATCACTGGAATCTGCTGGAATTTTTTGCAGAATGACTTAAAAAAAACAAAACAATAATTCCCAGTTAGGTTTTTCTTTTACATTTATATGATACTTGTTTGAAGTCTTGATTCTGAACATTTAAAACCAGTAATTGAGCTTAAAAAGTCTCTTTGTTATGTTTTAAAATAATTATATTTTTGTTTATGTCAAATGCAAAACCAGACTGTTCTTTTTTAAAGAAACTGCTTCTCCTTTTTTCTTTTCATATGCAGAGTCAGCAAGATGAATCAACAGCTTTCCATAAAAACCTTGTTCCAGGTAAAACTGTCAAACTATCTTACAAGTTAATGTGTCCCTTGTCGGGAGAAAACACTACAGATCAGTGTAGATTTGCCACAAAATGGTGAACCAAGTTGACAGAGTCACAATTATAAACTTGTTTTTGTGACATAAAAATGTCTCTGACCTTCCAGCAGCAGGAACTTAATTAACACAAGTTAAAATGATAGCACTGTCCATAGATTCGTTTTTTAGTAAAATTACAATCCCAGCAGAAAGATTAACTTGTTCACCGCAATTGATAACTCGTCAATTGTTTTTTTTTTTTACGGGAGGGATGAGGGAACAACCGCGCGCACCTTGAGAGTAAATATCACACCTCTAAAGGATGTACAAGTTGTTCTTGTTTTCTCCATTTCTGTAAAAAAAAAAGAGTTTTTGGTGAAATCCCCTATTTTCTACAGCAGATTGTGAAAGAACGGTAAAAGCTAGAAACAAGCTGTTTTTTCCTGATGGAAGTAGAGAGTGTACTCTTTGTTTTGATAGTTTTGGTGTTTGTATAGTCATAAAGCACAATATTCTGTGGCTCTTCAAAAACAGTAAAAAATGCTCTAAAATTGCTGGAATGGCCTTTCTGTTCAGAAAACAGCTGGCAGCCAATGAGTTCATAGCAATAAGCATAAATAGCATTAAAGTTTCATCTGTCATGCAGTGTAATGCAACAGTATACAAATATTTATAACCTTATATCTGTTCTTTGCATGTTATTGGTGCAGTTCTTTAAAAAAAAGATACATTTTTTGATTTACACAATTAACTAAAGCTGTTTTTAGGCTAATTTAACATTAGCACATACATTTTTAGTTTGATAAATGCTCAAAATGTATTTGGTCCACTGATTGTCAGTGAAACGCAGTAACTTCTTCCTGGATCTGTGAGTGATTTAACACTGTCCTCTGAATGTAATAGTTGTTAGTTTCATGCTGCTTCAAATGAACGTCTGCAGGTTTCTGAATGTTTTTAATAATTTGATAAAATGTTAATCCAGTTCTGTTATATGCTGCCATAAGTAAACACTGAATCCAATTGAAAAGGGCATATCTTCTGTGTCTCTGTGTTTTTAGCAGTGGATTTGAATTGCACATCTCAGAAGAGGTGCAGAGAGCTCCAGGACTGTTACGAGAATTCAAAGAAACAGTGTCTTTGGGATTCAGACTCAGCCAGAGCTCAGACTGACAAGCCCGTCCCTTGTACCTCGCCGAGCACCTTATTTGTCTCTCAGCAGTCGTCAGAAAACTTGGAAATATCCCCCAAAACACCAGAAAGCTATCTGCTTTCTGATCTGGCACATGGACAGGCAGCAAGCTCCGAGTTATTACCCTCATTCAAACCTGCTCAGTCACACACCACATCACAGGTACATTGTCCGAACAAGGCATCACGAATGGAGACGAAGCAAGAATGGACAACTGTTTCCCAGAATCTGGGGGAGTTGAGTTTATCTTCAAGGTCATGTGACAAAGGTGCAAAAAAGGGTTATGAAGACAACCATAAAAATGATAAATTAGGCCCGAATAAAGGTCCCCAAAAGGACAGAAGCAGATCACCTCATGTTGGTCCAGTCAGCCATGGTCACTCAACATGTCGTGCACCTGTTGTATCAGCCAAGACCCCAGACAGAGGTAATCACATGGGAGAAAGCAGAAAGTTAGACAGCAACTCTCACAAATCATCACCAAAACCAAATCTGGGTTCCTCAAATGGTCACAGAGCCAAGCCCAGGAAAACTAATCGAGGACGAAGACCTGTGGTCCCCGATGATATAGATCAGCTGTTCACACCTGATCCCATTTATGTGGTCACCCCTGTCTATAAGACTGCAAAGCCCAAGACAAATGAAGAAACCATCAAATCATCCATTTCAGAGAAGGGTTCCAGCCCTGCACCCGGCTGCGTACCTCCAGTTACTGCATCCTCGTGTCAAATGACTCCCTACTCTAAAGTAACAGAATCTCCACATGCCGTGTCATCCTCAGCATGTAACTCACTCGTGTCTTTGCCGACTGTGGCTTTAAAACGTGTTAAACTGGAAAAATTACAAATTTCTTCTGAGGAAAAGGGACCCAAAAAGACCCCTGCCCTTTGTTCAGAAAATTGGCCTAAAGGGGAGATTAAGTCTCATCACAAAAAATCTCCTTTAGGCTCCACCAACACGAGTTCACATGCGCTGGAACCAGACAAAACATCTTCACATCACCATATTCAGTCCATATCGCAGGAGAGACAGGCAAGTGAAGAAAGTCTGAACAAGGTAAATGAAGAGGATCCCATTGATGTGGAACTAGATTTGGGCCTAAGCATTGCTTATGATCTCAATCTAACCCAGAACTCAGATAGTAGTGAAGAAGAACAGCTGGTGTCCTTCCAGGAGATCATGGAGCGCGTTACCAAGCCTCCAGACACTCCAGAGAAAGGAACCTTCTCTGAGCCGAACACACCCGGACGTCATAGCTCCCAGCCAAAAACAGTAAAGACCATGTCAACCGTCTTTCTTACACATAACTATATAGATCAATGATTATGAACTTAATAACTTAGTTTGAACCTTTTTGTTTTTTCACTTTTAATTTCACTGAACAGCTACTGCCCTCCACCCCAAAGCACAGCATCTACAAGAACACTCTAGATCAGATGCTGAAGGAAATTAATGATAACAAACGGTAGGTTTCAGTAAATGTACCTCCTTTTGTCTTTGATTTAAACATGAAAGGACTCGCATTACTTTACCATCTCTGATCATCAGAGCTAAAGAAACCGAAACACAACTTCTGACTGCGTGCAAAGAAGATCTGTCAAGGTTAGCTGAATATGAGCAGTCTGAGGACGGTCAGGAGGTGGTCTCCTCTGAGCAGCAGTAAGAAAAACACACTCATGTTGGCACATGACTCTTCACTGTCAGGCCATCCTTGTACCAGAGTTTGAATTAAAATACTTTATATGTATTTCAGAGAGTTCCTGCAGCGATACTCACTGATGTCCACTGCAATCAGAGAAGTTCCTCCAGGAGAAACTGTGTTTGACCTGGAAAGGTTTGGCCAGATCTTTGACCAGAATACACTGCAGCTCAGGCAGTGTATGGTCAATCCACAGGGGACGACACAGAAAACACTTCTCTGGTGAGTCTTTTTTCTGTGTGTGTTTATAAACAGGTTCTGGAACAGAATATGTTTAAAGCTTAGAAACTAAAAAGATGTGAAAGTCAGATTATTCAGATGACCTTAGAACCTGTTCTGTGTTCGTGCTTCCTGTCAGGTCCAGTCCTGCTCAGCTGAAACTTCATCTAAACATCGGGCTGTTCCAGGAAGCTTACAACTGTAACTCACCCTGTCCCACTCAGGTTACCCGTTTCCTATTCAAGGTCAGTCCAGCACCTCGTTAGGAAGAGAAGGAACATTTCTTGCTCATTTGTAACAGATTTCTTTACTGTGATATCAAAAGCGTTTCAAAGTACTTTACAGCATCATGTGTGAAACTTTAATAATGTGAGAACTCTCTTTAGTCAGTCTAAAGCTGTCATATGAGTGTTGAAGTTATTATTTGGTGGATCTTTTCAGATGATGTCCATCCATAATGAGAGGATGGTGTCAGAGAAGATCCTAGAAGCCCTCTGTGATATCGCCTGTTCTGCTGCTCATCAGATAGGTCCGCATCTCCTCTCACAAACTTCTTAAATACTGTCATGAAAGGATGAATAACAGATTTTTGTGCGTATACTTCCTCAGTTAAAAACAGAAGTCAGCAGTTTGAAGTGTGGGTCCCTAGTTTGGCTGACGTGACGTTGGTTCTAATGAATATGGGGGCTTCATTTGTTACGCTCTTTCCCTTTGATGATCTACAGCCGACCTTTACGGAGGGAGATTTGCTGTCAGTAGCCGCCTTTATGTAAAACATGCTGTAAGCTGGATTTTATTTAATGGCCTACAAATTTCAGAAAATTCCTTTTATCTGTTGAATTAGGGATGAAATCTACATAAAAAGTGAAATTTCCTCCAACAACAAAGAAGAGAGGATTTTCCCTGAACACAACTGCACCAATATTATAAAGGTGAGACACTGTAGAAAACACTGACCAGCTGATCTTGTGCTCAGCAGTAACCACAGCTTCACTGTTTCTGTTTGTTTCTCTTGGTCTTGTTTGTAGTATCTGTCTTACTGTATGGGACTATGCCCTCGCGCATACAGCGATGAAGAACTACTGTTGCTGCTGACCATTGTGGGAAAGATCAGCCTGGAAACACAGTGGATCCTCCAGTCCAGAATGGAAGTGATCTGTCTTCAGTATAAAATCATCAACAACATCAGGGATTGGAACACTATGGTCAGTAGAGGGAGGAATTCTCACTCACATTAACTTTTGCAGGGCATTAATTGTATTTTTGATTTGTTTTGGATGTTTTTATTCCCTGAAATTTAAAGATTAATTGTTTGATTCCTGTTAAGCTTTACGAAATCACTGTTTTCTCACAATCTGTAGCTGCCCAGAATCTGTCAGGCCTTCACCGGTTTGACAGATGATCACCACAACATGTGTCTGCTGGTTCAACTCCTGCCTGACAGTTCGCGTGGAAAGTAAGTTTGGTTTTCTGATGAGATCAGAAATCCTAGTTTCAGTAAATGTTCTAATGTTGCTCTATGTTATTTTATTTTATTATTATTTACAAGATCATTTACTTTTTGCGTTTTCCTGTACAGGGCACTAAGCCGACATCTGAGCATGTGTTTGATCTCCAAGTTGCTGGATGGAACTTGCACCTACAGACCGTCTGAGGAAGAGTTTCCGGTATTCTGTTTTACTGCAAATCTAAACTGCTGTTTCACAGCTGGAAATCATTAGTCTGATGTAACTTCATGTTTTCATTGTCTTTGGTTATTGGTTTGATGCTCAGCTTGTTGAGTTGAGGCCGTATATTCCTAGAATGCAACCTTCCAAACTTCTTCGAGGCTTGCTACAGAAATACTCAGAGAAAAACATGGTGGTCCTAGACCAGCAGGTGAGGATCCGTTTCTGGTTTTAAAACTCAGAAACTGTTTAAACATTTTCAAATTTATTTTAATCTGTAAGATTCAAAAGGACTTTCAGATTATTTGTAAGTTTCTATTCTTCATGCGTTCCAGGCGTATTACTTGTGCTACAGCCTCCTCATGCTGATGAACGAAGCGTCCAATCTTCCCATCTTCAAGTCTCATCAGAAGGTAAATTCTTTTTCCGGATCTTTCTGCTCGTCCAAGTCCAAACAGAAAGTAACTCTTCTCTCTACCTCTTTCCTGTTTTTAGAAAGAGCTGCTTGTTTTATCAGCTGAGCTGGACACTCATGTTAAAAGTGACATCAGAGAGAGCGAGAAATGTCTTTACCGCAGCAAGGTGAGGTTTTATCTGTAATTAGCTTCAGAGTAAACTATGTCACGTAGAAGCTGAAACACTTCAACATGAGTTTGTCTCCTCGAGATTAAAAACATGTCCTGCAGCGAGTTTTTGTGTCCAAAAAATGGAAGACACTGATGTTGTTTGTTTAGTAGCGTGATCGGATTCCTCTGATCAAACAATGCGTGACTGCATCGGATCAATAAGTCTTACTTCGTTGTGTTAAATGTTAACATTTTACTGTTAGTCCATTAAAAATAACTTTGTTAAACAGGCTCAAATAGCACAATAAGCAGGATGTGTTTAGATGTGATACAGATGTTTTCATCTGTACAGTATTCAGACTGAGATGTTCTTTCTGACTTTGTTTCTCTTGTTTGACCAGTTTGTCAAAATATGTCGTCAACAAACCAAAACCCGGTGGCCTGAGACTTTAAAATAAAAAGGCATCATTCACATGTTTTGTTACTTTTTTTTTTTTTTTTTTTTTTTTTTTTTTTTTTAGAAAAGCCATAATTATTGTTTTTTTTTCTCATAAGTATCTAATTAGCAGTAGCAGCACTTGGTGGTATTTAAATTCTCCATTTGAAATTTGGAAAATTCTGTGTTTTGAGGTAGTATAGTTACATGGCTGTGCAGTGTCACAACAGTAAATATTGGGCAGATGGGGGAGGTGATCGTAAACATTTACATTTAATCAACTTTAATCTTGATATTTCAGGTGAAGGACCTGTTGGCCAGGATCTACACCAAGTGGCATATTCTCCTTCAAAGAACCAGACCTCTTTATGTATGTCTGTTTGTTTGTTTTTTACATCCATTTTATTTTATTTTAAATCCTATTAACCACACTCGCTCTTTTTTGTGCATGTTATTTATTTATCCTGTAGGATAAACTGTATGATTATTGGCAGCCTGTTGACACTCTCATGAGCAGCCAGGAGGATGAAGAGGGCACTGTAACTGAAGTGGAGGATGAAGAAGAAGGTCAGGAAGAAGAAGAAGACGACATCACTGAGAATGATGATATAATGGATGCTGAGAATAAAGAATAAATGAAAACCAAACAGCATGTATGAAACAGATGGGTGTCAGACATGATGTTCAGAATGAGACAGGATGAACTCAGATTTGTCTCCTCTAACACCATTAGGTTTTTTACTTTTTATAGCAAAATTTTAAAAATCTCTTGAGATATCTTACACTTTGTAATGTTTTAAATTAAGAGTTTGTGTTCTGGTTTATTGTTCAAATTTCTTTTTGTAATTATAATAAAATATTTTTTTAAGATTTTAACTAAGCATAAAATAAATGGTTCACAAGTTTTGAGAAGTAGTTCTTTCCTTTTTATATACAAATTATCTTGATGAAAACAATCACATCCAGCCAAAACCAACTACGTTTTACATAACGTGATGTTTCTGGAGTTCACGGTTTTGTTTTCTCATATGTTTGAAAAAGATTATTTGTTTTTTGACTTGAAAGGTGCTTTACAAGTACAAGCCATTTATGTAATAATTTGTGGTTTTATCGTTTTGAAACACATTTCATAAATAATACTGAAACAATAGCTGACAGGTCTAAAGTAAGTTATGTGCTAATCTAAATATCAGAGAGTAAAGATTTCATTTTTAAAAAATCTAAACAAATTGATTTGAAACGAGTACTGAATGACAGTAATAAAGAGAGGGGTCTAATAAAACCTGTTTTATTTTATGGCAACAGTTTGGATCAACCAGGCTACAACCCCGCCCCACATTCACTGGGTTGCTAGGCAACGTCAGTCAGGTGACTGTCTTCAGACAGAACATGGCTGACCTGTCAGAAGACCAATGAGGGAAAGGCCAAATTTTGCATAATCGATCCTATTTTTTTCTTCCTTATTGGTCACAGTTGACAGTCGTGGGCTGCATTTGACGGGAACTATCCGAGGTAAGCAGCGCGCGCGGGTTGTTGAGCCAATATGTCCCTGGAGCACCAGGAGACTGTTTGCTAAGTGCTAGCTAGTACTAGCCAAACAGTCTCCGCTGTTTTCCTCTCAGAACCACACTGAGGACAGCTTGAGTATTCAAACTTTCTGGGGACAAAAACTAATTTGCTTTTCGCAAACCTGACTAAAGTTTATGCTCAGCCAACCCTAACGTATCGTATCGTACGTGTAGCAGCAGAATAACACGGACTTTACTAGGGAATTACAAGCCTGAAAGCATTTCTGCTAGGATACAGGATCCGCTCATTTACTTGTGTTTTGGACTAAAGTCCACGGACAGTGACCCTGTATTTGATTTGGTGAGGCTTAATTCATGCGACGAATGTATAAAACGGATTGTACTGTGACTGAATCTTTAACTGCGGCGTGGGCAATCATTTCCAAACGCGTTACGCATATGAAGAAGTTTTTATGGATCCTGCGTGGTTTAACTTGTAGAAGTTTAAACTTCTGACCCGAGAGAGCGTATTTTTTTCTCTTTGTTAAATTGAAAGTATGTGATTTATTGCATAATGTTGATGATGTCTGAATGTTGCAGTGTCACTGTCTAATCCGAGGCCTTACCCACTTTTTGTATCATTTGCATGCCAGAGATCCACTGCACAGTAAGAACCAGCAGCTCTCATTATGTAGTTTTAGTTTAAACCAACAACATTAACTCAGACATTTCCTTGTTAAAGAAGCTGTCATCTTGGGTTTGAATAGTCTGAAACAGTCACCCTTTTCATAAATCTAGTAAAAAATTAATAAAGACAGTCGGGTGCTTATGGACTCTCACGATTAATGTGTTCAAACCTGTTTACAAACAGTCAAAAAAAAAAAAAAAACAGGCCAGGTGAGTCACAAGAACTGCAAATTGCAATGCAACTAATTTCTTTCTCATAGCACTGGCTGATCTGTTTGGAGATTAAACCACAGAAATGTAACACTAATTGTTTTTTTCTCCTGCTTGGTCTTCATGCATTGAGCCACATTTAAAATCCTGTCTGAATTATTCATTTCCTTTAATAACAAGGAGTCTGATCTGATTGCAGATGAGTGTTTTGCCAGATGGAATGGCGAATGGGCCGAGTGGGAGTAACCACTTGAAGCCAGATACTCAGATATGGGAGAGACCGTGGAGTCTTGAAGAGATCCGACAGCATGGTGCTGATTGGTCCTTAGCAGCTGACTCAGGGGTGAGTCTAAACTGTCATCCGTTGCTCTTAAACACACGAAGACCTAATGAGACTTTCAAGGACGTTGCAGAAACTCTGCAGAAATAAGGTTGTGAAATGTACTATTACCACAAAGGTCCTTTTTTCAGAGTTGCTTCTTGTTTTCTTTGCAGCTCTTCCACTTTCTCCAGGACTTCTCCCACAGAATGTTATCAAAAACACATGAGATTGAAAAACAGCTGGACAGTCTCATCCGTGACACGAAGGCCACCGACAGCCACCTGCACTCTGTCTTCAATGACTTCCTGATGCTTTCTAACACACAGTTTATAGAAAATGTAACTTCGACCTATTAAGCATTTATGTTCTAATCAACCTGGATTATTTCTTCTACTTTCTTCATGCTATTTTGGTGCTTGAGGAATAATTCTAGTCTCCATCCAGTAACAGAAACTTTTTTTTTGGCTTTCTGCTGCAGAGAGTGTATGATGAAGAAGTAGAGGAGACCGTTTCCAAACCCGACGCACATGACAAAAAACCAGAGCAGGTACATTAAGATTTACAGAGTCGCCTCATAACTTTGTTTTTCTTCAATACTTTTCTGATTATTAACTGTATTTTTTTGGACTAAAGGAAAAGACTCGAGAGCAGAAGGAGGCTGAGTTGATCCCTAAGATGCAGGAAGCTGTGAACTACGGTCTGAAGGTTCTGGAGTCGGCCTTCGAGCATCTGGACATCAAAGCAGGGAACTCGGACTCAGAGGACGAGGACATCGCAGACCGAGTAGAGCCCATCCTGGAGCCTAAGGTGGGCTGTTGGTCTCAAAGAAAATGCAACTTTCATTTATTGAAATTAATTTCTTATTTACTCTGTTTTTAGGATCTTTATGTAGACAGACCTCTACCTCATCTGATTGGTTCTCAAGCCTTCATGGAACAAGACGACGTAGGACTTGGTGACCTGTCGAGTGATGGTAATATTCTGGCTGCAGCTCGTTCTACAGTACAGTCTGCTCAGTCTTCTGTTTATCAACCTTTTTGTTTCTTTTTTTTTTTTTTTTTTTAGAGATGTCAGTTGACAGTGACAGAGACAGTGTGATCGACAGCGAAGATGACAAAGAAGCAGTCGTAAGACCTTTTTAATGTTTTTGTTTGTTTTATTTTGTTTCATTTAAAACACGTCTGTTATTTATTCCCCAGCATTCCGATGAAGATTCATATGAAGAGGAGCAGAATGTTCACAATAACATTAAAAAGGTATCTTATATACATGTTCTGCTATAAAAATATTACATTTTCATCACTTCCAATGCAAATGTGTCCTTTACTTCCCCCCTCTTTCATTTAGAAGTCATCTGTGATTAGCTACGAGGACGACGAAGACGAGGAGGACGATTCTGACATATTTGGAGAGTCCGATAAGGAGGACGATAATGATAACGATGACTCTAAAGTATGCATGTGCTCACAAAAACACATCAGTTTTGGTTTAAAAGCTTCCGTTTCAGTTTGTGATGGTTCAGATCATCATCAGAGGTCTAACTGCAGCTGCTGGGTTTCTTCACCTCACAGAACACGGGTTCTTCATCCTTTGCTGATGAGCTGGCCGCTCGGATCAAAGGGGAAGCGTTCCACAGGCCCGAGGGAGATCGAGCATGTAAGTTGTCATCTGACAGCTGCTGCCATATCGTTTCTTCATCTTCTTGTGTTTCAGTTCAGTAGAACTCCATCCATTAAAGTTCATGTTTGAGATTTAAAAGCCTCTAAGGGATCCATGTTTTTTCTACATGTGCACGTTTATGGATCTTTTCTTTCTCTCATCTCGTTTTCTGGGAAGCACTGACGTCTAAGAAGAAGAGTAAAAGCAGAAAAGAACCAAAGCCGACAAATTCACAGGGTAGAGCTCTCATTCATTCATCATCACGTGACTGTTTTTTTTTTTTTTTTTTCACAATCGGTATTTCACAAAGAACCCTTTGTTGTCTTTAAGCCTGATAATGTGTCTTGAAACAGCAGCTGAAGAGGACAGTGACGACATGTTTAAGCCTCCCAAGATGAATGATGATGACTTCTCCCCATTTGGAGGGAAAAGTGGCCTCTTCAGCGGAGGGAAGGGCCTCTTTGACGATGATGACGAGGTACGAAATCCTCAAATCCATTTAATTCCACATCACAGAAACTGCAAAAAAAAACAGATATTGATTTGTGTTTAATTATGATGTTCTACACAGGGAGATCTGTTCTCTGAAGCGCCGAAACCAGGGTTAGAGGAGAGGATAACGGCGAATGAAAGCATGAAAAGTGCAGCTCACACTTCAGGTAAGTCATGAACAAGAAGATGATGTTTGGAAGATGAAACCACAGATTAACAGAAACTTTGCTTTTCTTTCCAGAATCCAGCAAACCTCATAAGAAGATTCCTGCTGGTGCGGTATCAATATTCCCAGGTAGTAGAAATCAGAATCTTATTTTGTTGTTTTATGTTCGATTCATCAAACTCAATTGAACTTCTGTCCCATCAGAAAACAGCCTCTTCAGATCAGGACAAGACTCTGATTCAGAGGAGAGGAAAGAAAACAGCACACCAGCTGTTAAAACCAACATCACCCCCAAACACACCTCCCCAGGAGCTGGAGGAGGAGGAGGGCTGTTTGATGATGATGAAGATGATGATGACTTCTTTGGTGGTAAAGGCCTGAAGAAACCTGATCCTGGTAAGTGAATAAAACAAAATGTACAGTAAGTGTTGCAGTTCTTGTTTTGTTTCACCATTTGGGTTGTACCTTTTTTTTATTTATTTTTTTTAGCTGTACAAGAAAAACCCAAAAAAGTTATTGACCTTTTTGATGATGAAGATGATGAAGATGGAGACATATTCAGCAATAAATACAGTGCACCAGCTTCGAGTCAGACCAAGAAGGAGGTTGTGGAGAAGGAAAAACCACCCGAGAAAACGGTAAATAAAACCAGATGGCTCGCTCAGTTAAACATGGCTTCGGTGTGTGTGTGTTGTTTGTTTGGTTTCCCTGTGTTACCAGTTCATTATTGTGTTTAGTTGCCACCTGGAGCCGTTTCCACATTCGGTCCAGCCACTAAAAGCCTGCTGAGCGAGGGCCTGAAAAGACGGCAGCCGTCTACCAGCGAGGAGTCTGAGAAATCTGACGAGGTCTGGATGCACCATTGTTCACCAATTTATCCCTCACAAAATTCAATTTGGGTTGTTTTCACATGTAAACTGGCAGATCTTCAGCCCGCCTAGTCTCCATTCAGCTCCAGTAATCAGTGTTCAGACTACAAACGTTCAGAAATGTTTTGAACATCTTAGAATTTTCAAACATTTTTCTACAGACAAAACAACGAATATTAAGATTTTTGTACTTTTAAAGAACAAATCCTCCATCAGTAGATATAAATACAGAAAAATGCCAATTAATGTATTTTTCTTGTTTAATATGCAGAATGTTCCTGTTGCTGATGTTCAGAAAGCTGCTGTCGAAAAGACTGAAAAACATCAAACTAAAGGTCTTTTCTCTGATGATGAAGACTCGCAGGTACTGCATCTAAACACCTAGATGGATATATTAAAGATAACGTCATATTTTTAACACACCTTATATGACTTTCCCCTCTAGTTATTCCCAGCCCTCCCTAAGAGTCAGTCTAAGCCTGAACCAACAACCTTGAGCAAACCATCGTCATTATTTGACGATGAGGAAGAAGAGGTAACTAATAGTTGGGTTTCTGTTTTGTTTTAGAATTAAATACGATTTAACTTGTGATTGAACTCATTTGTTTGTTTTTTCCTCTCAGGATTTATTTGCACCTGCAGCTAAATCTAAAGAAAAGCCCAGTCAAGCTCAAACTTCCAAAGCTCAACCCAGTAAGGTCGTACCCAGTTCCCTGTTCAGTGACGACGAGGTATGAGAGTAGAAGAAGTCAACGTTTCCTGTGGTTGTTTGGATGCGCAGTATAATATGTGATTTTGTGGAATGGCAGGACCAATGGATGAGTTCAAAAAGTAGCACAACAAAAGCAGACACCAAGTCAGGGGGGATGAAAGCCAGTACCAGTGCTCCATCCGGTCTCCCAAACACTAAAACATCTAAAAAGAGCAGCTTGTTTGACGACGAAGAGGATGATGACTTGTTTGCTCCAACAAAAGAGTCCAAGTATTTACAGCTTTAATCATTAGATTTATTCACACATGTTTAACATACAGCTGTAAACACTCACCTGTTGTTTTGTGTCACTCATGCAGTCAGAAGAAGCCTCAGAGAGTCGCTCTCCTGTTTTCTGATGAGGATGATGAAGATGGAGGATCTCTGTTTGACAGTAAACCCACTGAAGCTCCATCTAAAGTGAGTTCCCAGAGATATTTTCAGTATATTTAATTTTTACGAGCATAAAAACACCCTCTTCAAATATTTTTGGTGTTTTAAAATACTGACATCTGTGTTTCTCAGACACCCGCTGCCACGTCTCAGTCACCTTCCCTGCTGGAGGAAGCTCTAACTTCTAAGGCTACAGCTAAGGATAAACCGCAAGTACAGCCAAAACCTGCAGAAAAAATCCCCGAAACACCCCCAGCTGTGCAGCCGCAGGAGAGCACGGCGAGTAAAAAGAAGCCTGCTGGAGCGGTCAGCCTGTTCGGAGGCATCGACGTTCTTAACAACAAGCACTCGAAGAGTCCGCTGGATGACGCAGACCATGATGACGTCTTCCTCTCCAAGGACAGACCACCCCCAAATATTAAGGAGGAGGAGAAGAAAGAAGTGAAAGTTAAATCAAAAACTGTTAGTCTGTTTGATGATGATGATGATGATGATGATGAAGAGGAGTCAGATTGGAGCGACCCGATTTTCAGGCCCAGTCAACCTTCAGCAGGAGTGACACAAAGGGTTTGTCTGCTTTGTGGAACAAAGAAGGATCTGATTGCATCGTTCTGTTGCTCCTGCGTTTAAAATGACGGGTTTTTTGTGGTTTTTCTTTTTAGCCTGCAGATGAGCGACAACAGTTAAAAAGCACAGGTGTGTTCCAGGATGAAGAGCTGCTGTTCAGTCGGACTCAGCAGAAGGACAATGACCCAGATGTGGACCTGTTCGCAACCTCAGAGAATGCTGCAGTCAGTACACACAGCTGCACGATTCAAGCCCCGCCTTTTTGCAAATAATGCAGTTATCTTTTGTAAGTTGTTCAAAAACACATGACAGTTTTTATTTTCCAGAGTTCTGAGGTCAGCTCAGAGAGACCTGCGGCGCAGAGCCTGTTTTCAGATGATGACGAAGATGACCTCTTCAGCTCCGTCAAGTCTAAACCTCCACCTCCGGTAACGGTTACTTTTTAAAACAGATTACAAGAAACTAGATTTCTGCTTTTGTAGTTGTGAGAAAGGAAAAAATAAATCTGTTATTTATTTAAATTTCCAGAAAGTAGCAGAGAAACCCAACAAACCTCATGACAAAGCTCCACTAGCAAGTCCCGAATCCATGTCAGACAGTCAGGTGTGTTTCCTCTCTTGTGCTTTGGTTTTCTCCAACACAAACACACAAACCTGTGTGTATTTTTTTTATTTTATTTAGATGCTTTTATTTTGATGACCGAAGCCTGGTTGTTTGCTTGTTTAACACATGACGTGATTTATTTGGATAAAACTTCTGATCCTGCTGTAATCTGACCACACAGAAACCTGCAACAAGTCCTGTAAAACCTAAAGATTCCTCATCAAGGATTGGGAAACTTCAAGTAATTTTGCTTTTTCTTTTTTTTAACTTAATCAAAAACTCGTGATACTGACATTTCTCGGATTTCTTTTTGGGGAACTCTGTCTTTTTACCACTCAGATGTTTCATCTTTCAGTCTTTTTTCATATTCTTCTTATTCAAATTTAGATCTAACAGCAGATTTAAAAAAAAAATCAGTTAATTTCACTTGTCTGGAAGAATTTACTCACTCTTTTATTTTGTAGTTTCTTTTTGTTCTGACATCATTTCTGTCCTTTATCCTGGTTTCTCTGAACAGTTTGCTGTTTGGAACCAAATTGAAGAACTTCATGAGTAGAAAACTAGTACAAACAATTAGCTTCTAAAAAAAACAACCACAATCTCAGATGAACAACATGACATACAGTATTACAATCTGTTATTTATTTAACAAAAACAATATTAAAATGCAGAACAGACATATTTAAAATTCAGCTGTGTCTTCTTCTCCCATCTGGTTAAAAAGGACCGCTGAGAGTTTCATGTAAACAAACTCTTGCTCCTCTAATAGACGAGACCAAACAGGGAACAACAAAGCTATTGAATCATGGTGATACTTGCGTTTAAATGATACTGCTGGATTTTAACTATATTTTTGTGAAATAAAAAACTGCTTTCATCTGAGATTGTATTTAAATCATTTTAAGGCCAGATTGTTTTATGTACTAGTGCTGAAGAACTGAGAGGGTTCACACTGTCTGTGTTTTTACCCTGCTGAACGAGTGTAATCCTGATTCTGGTTTTTATCTATATATTCAGGCCAGTCTGATGATAAATCCAGCTGCTTTACTCCCTGGTGCTGCTCCCAGTATGTCGGGGGCTCTTAGTTCCTCCTCTGGAGTCTCCAGCTCCAGCCTGAGTCCCAGTCCTGTTTTGACTCCCATTGGGGCTCAAGCAGAGGGTGAAAGAGGGGTGAGCTTTGATGCACCGGTCCAGGTTGCAGCACTGGAGAGTGCACACAAGGTGGGTTTTACATGCTTGGAGTATGATGCTTCTTATTTAATGAACTTTTTATTTTTGTTTTTGTGTTGGCACATGATGTTAGAGTTAATCTCTTATGATGCAGACTCGTGTAAAAGGTTCTGCACTTCGGAGACCCCAGTCAAGAGCCGCAAGGCAGCAAGCAGCTCAAAAATCTATAGACGACATAGAGGAGACCATCGGAGAGGCTGCCGGGTCAATTCCGGGTCTGTCAAGTTTAGTTTTACCTCCACCAGAAAAGTCCAGTCAAACACACATCAGTCCTCATCCAGCTGCTCCTCCAACGTTGCCAACGCACTCACCTGTGCAGCCTTCATCCTCTCAGGTGTTACCCAGACCTTCTGAACTGACACTGCCAGTAATGACAAATGCTGGAAAAACCGACCCTGGTAAGCACGATGGTTTCACAAAGGCGTCGCTTTCATCTGACGAAGATGACCTCTTTGGCTCTGACAGTCTGTTCGGGTCAAAACCAGCCACTAACAAGCCCTCTACCAGAGAAACTACAAAGACCAGCCAGCCTCAGACCAGCAGCAGGGTCGGACTGAAGAAAGACGAAGATCTGAGCACAGTCCCGTCTATTTTTGATGACGGCGTCGACGACCTTTTCCAAACTGTTAAGACACAGGCTGCCACTAAAAAAGCTGTTAAGGTCTCGTCCTTTTTCGAAGATGACGATGATGATATTTTTGGACCAAGCAACGGTTCCACACCAACATCAAAAAATAATAACAAGGAAATAAAGAACGGCAGCAGTTTATCAAAGCAGGATATTTTTCAGGTAACTTTCCAGTATATTTCTGATCATATTCTCAGTTTTTCTGTCATCAGAACAGGTCTGATTTCTTCTCTGTCCCGATTTCTGTCACAGGATGACGTACCCGCTGTGCCTAAAGCTCAGAAGAAGCTCAAAGAGAAGAGCATTGACGCTAGCTTGTTTGATGATAACATTGACATTTTCGCTGACCTGACAGACACTTTAAAGCCAAAACAGAAGTCCAAGACGAAGTCAGAGACAAAGTCAATATTTGATGACGACATGGGTAAGAAAACTCTTTAATGTATTCTGAAGGCATGTCATGTTGTTGATTTTCTTAATCTGCCATATCCAATCAAATGCCATTTACCACTCTGTTTATTTTGTTTTTTGTTTTGTTTTTTTTACAGATGACATTTTCTCGACAAGCACAGTAAAACCAACAGTAAAGGCTCCCAACAAATCGAAGAAAACGCCTCCTGTGGAAACCAGTATAGCAGCTGATTCCACCAACATATTTGATGACCCACTTAATGCTTTAGGTGGGATTTGATGTTTTGAACTGGCCAGATTTGTACAACTGTGTTGTTTTTTTTTATTTTATCATTGAGAGAATCACTAAAAGATATTTGAGAGAGTATTTATTGGTATAAATTCAAATCATACTGACTGTGGCTTCTTTTTGGCTGATCAATGATTATTATTATTACTTTTATCTTACAACAAATCATCTTGGCATCAGAGTTATTAGAAACTGTCGGTCATTATTAAACATAATAGCACTTTATATGCATACCATATGCTTAGCCTCCAGGCCTGCAGAAATTAAACTGTAATATTTTTTTGAATCCTTTAGGCTTTGCCTTGTGAGATTTCATGTTTTTGTTTGTGCCATATCGTACTTATTGTCTTAGTCATTTTGACAGTGTTTTTTATTATTAAGAGATTCATCAATTTCTTAACTTTTGGCTGTGATAAAAGCAAAAATTCCTTTTTAATAACTAAAAAGAAATATTTTATCTGATGTGTGTGTGATTATTTCTAATTCTTATAATTTCCTGTTGTGTATGTCTCAAAAAAATTGTTTTCAGCTTTTGATCGCAAGTTATGCTTATATTTTTCCTCAAAAATTTATAATTATAAAATAGGAATTTTAAGAAACTTTAAGGGACTTGATGGAGCAGAAATAACTTTGTTAGAATGACAGTACGAATATTTATACAAATACAGACTTTTCGAAGATTTTTCACCTGAATTAAGATTCTCGTCCAGTTGCTCAGACTTTGCCTCATTGCCCCGCCCACTTCACGCTATTGGTTCATTTCTTTATCAATCAAACTGGAGTCAAGAAGGTGGCGTTCTGTCGCTCTTTGACAGGTACGATCATGTCTCCGACCAGGGGACAACGGTGACTTACCACAGTCACCGTTTTAGTTTTTTTTTCTTCCTTTGTGTAGTTTTTACGGTTAAATGTGACCCTGCTTGGATGTGACCGTTATTCCCAACGGTTGCACAAGACGGAAGAAGCCGAAGCCTTTGGATGTAGCCTAGCAGCAGCCTGCTAGCAACCTCCGTGAAAGGAAGCCATTGTTTGAGTTGTTGGCTATCATGGCAACGAGAGCGTTAGCTAGACTGTAAGTATGTTTTTAAACGCTTGCTTTAAAATGGGGTTATTAGGATGTAGTAAAGAACTGGATTCTATAAAACCCTCACCGTGATTTTTTTCACACTAACATTGAGTTTAAAAATCTGAGCGACACGCTCTGAACTCCATTCATCTCCGTTGTTTGGCAGCTAGCTTCATGTTCTGGCACTTAGCCTGTGGCTTTTGCTGGGCTGTAGGTGACCTACACGGTGTTTAGCACACAAAAGCAGTCGGTGGACACAGTTGTCTCTGTCTTTGACTGAATAGTGTCCTGTAGATGATGGCTGAGTGTCCCAACCCTTCACCTCAGGCCTCGTTCGAACACAAACAACAGCTAGCAAGAAAGTTCATTATTTATATCTTATTCACAAGGTTCAGTTGGATTTCTTGGTTCCTCGAATTTCATGGTTAGTTTTCAATGTGAAAAAATATTTGAATGTTATTTCACCGTTTGTGAAAACAGATTACTTTAGGAAATGCATGTATTTTACATGAAATTTGTATCACTGCTGTGATGTTATCAGATTTTTGGTGTTGCTCTTTTCTGATTGTTAATTTATTTACTTTTTTTCCTAATATGATCTTGCTGGTAATAATCATCTCTTTTCTCACGTGATTATGTAATCTTTATGACCCATAATTCATTATTCTGACATATTACATGAGTTCCCAAATAAAATTTGCAGATGTTATTTTTAGTTGAAGATTAAATGTTTGTGGGTTTTAGAATTTTGTACACCAGCTGGGGAATATTCTTAAAACACATTTGAGGCTAAAATAACATGATATTTCTGTTTGAATTTTTATTTATTTTAAAATTTTTTTAAATTTCTTGACAGGAAACTGGAGAAATTAATATTAACTTTATTTTCTTCAGTCTGTCTCTAACTTTATTTATGTCACAAGAACTACCACAAATGAACCAACGATCCTGATTGGTCAGTCCTATTTACTACCTTTTTAAATGTTGTAATGAATGATCTGCGCTACTCTTCTTCCTGTTTATTCTGTGTAACACAGTCTTTTTTTAATCAAGTGTCAAAGCTTCACAACACCTTATACCATCGATATGCTTCTTTACCACACCTGATCTTTGGCTTTAGCAGGGCCTTTTAAAGCTTTACTGAATATTTAATTGCACGTTTGGATGCTGTTTCTTCAAATATATAGAACATAGTGACACTTCAGCTTTTAAACACTAACTGAAGAAATTAAATTTAAAAAAATCTTAATAACTTTGCTGCAGATAAGTTGGTGAATGAGTCCACAGCTCAATACACTGGATACACTTTCTGTTTACTTGAAACATCGAACTGTTTAGACTTGGAACCAGTCAAACCTTTTCCACTGACGGGGTTTTCCTTTTTCTTGTCTTCATCTAAAGTTGATGTCGTCCCACATGATGTGCGACAGTAAGGAGGCGAGTGAACATTCCCCGTCTCCATCGACTTGGCTCATCCTCCTCGTTTCACCATCATCCTAAAGTCTCTTTCCCAACTGGCCAGGATGACTGACAGGAAGGAGCCACCCTTCTACAACGACGACAGTGTGGGAGCTTTTCAGTATAAGCTTCCTTTTTACGACACTATGGAGCTTTTCATCGAGACCCTGACAGGGACGTGTTTTGAGCTGCATGTGTTGCCTTTTGAAGCTGTGTTTTCAGTCAAAGCGAAGATCCAGAGGCTGGAAGGTACGTGACTCACAAGTATATGGTTTGCACATTTTTGTCACTTTTCAATCCAAGTTGTTAAACTCATTAAGAATTGGATTGTGTTCAATTAGGATTATTTGGACTTTAGATGTTTTTAATTGGGATCAATAAAATCCACCTGACATTTTCATTGGTCCCAGTTATGTGTAAGAAACAGCCAGGATGTTTGTGACAGTGTACCGCTGCTCATGTTGTGATATAAGGCTCACCTTCAGCACAGAGTCAGTGGGTTCACTGACTGCAGGCACAGGGAGCTTCCTGACCATGCATACACTCCATCTCATTTCAGGCCAGGGATTTAGAGAACCTTTGTGTTCTGTTGGCTCTCTTTTATTTTACACAATTACTGCTTTGATCTTCTCCCCATTTCTTTGTTTTAGATGTGGTTTGAACTTTGTGTTCCAATCATCTTCATTACGTTGAGCAGATTGGTGACATTCTACCACTTTAAGTTTTGATTGTTTTGGGAGGGAGTTTTATGAATAATATCTGTTGTTCATTCATCTGTTGTGAGATTGGTTGTTTCTCAGCCAATGCAACATTTTGTCTTTAGGGGGCAGACCTGATTCATGTATCGAGACGTCTGGATTCCTATTTTATTCTTGTGAACTTAGTGAATGAAATATGAACTTGTCCTTGTGAACTTTGGTTGTTTTCTCTCCCACCCTCTCTCCAACTGTGTGAAGGTATCCCTGTTGCCCAGCAGCATCTTATCTGGAACAATGTAGAGCTGGATGATGATCATTATCTACATGATTATGGGTAAATTTATTCCTCCTGACACATCCTGTCCTTCAAAGCCCTGACACTTTTGGTTTAGTTATACATTTAAAAAAAATCTGTGTGTATTTACTGTCTCTGCCTCACAGAAAGGGATTGTAATTACTGTTCAACATGCTGTAGATAAGCCAGACACTTGGAGCTCTGTGACATTCTGGTCATATTTAGAGAGCTTGCTCTTCCCCGCTTGTCATTCCTCCAAGTCACAGAATTCACCCTCCAGTGAGCTGCTGGCTGCAGATGCTTGTATTGTTATAAGTACTCGTCGCTTAATTTTTCACATGAACAACCTCTTGAGATCTGGTCAAAACTCTGCTCATCCATAACAGCTGCTCCAGTACAATCCTCAGTCCTGTACTTAAGTTCATCTGGATCGGATCCTGTTCTTTGAAATGTCTACCTCAGTAGTGAAGCCAGTTCCTTCTCCTACTTTACTGGAGCTACATTAAGTATTCTACTTGTGTTTGCAGCATTTCAGAGGGCTGCACGCTGAAACTTGTTTTAGCCATGAGGGGAGGCCCGATTAACACCCGAGGGGGTAAGAAGCCAACTTTTTGTTCATAAACAAGATTTTTTTTTTATCCTAGTAAATTCCATAAGATGAGAGAAACATCTTTTTCTTTTGCAGTTATTTTGGAGGATCCTACCAACGAAGTGCCTGAAGTCACAGAAAGCACAAAGGAGGAGGACTGGGGCAAAAGCGTGACAAACAAACAGGTTACATTTGTGGTCTATCGTGAGGGTGACCAACTAAACGTCTTCCAAGTGCTCGACAAGGGAGATGGTGGCGTGACCTCTCTTTCTGGGTCTCTGAGGTTGGTGCATCTTGTGTCTTAGTTTTACACTTTCTCCATTGCTTAAGCTGGTCACAAACAACTGAAAAAGAACCCATATTTTCTAGTAGTGGCTTGGTGCGCAGTGTTACTGGAGAGGAGGATGGAGAGAGTTCTGCAGCTGCACAGCAGAGCCTTGAGAACTCCATCACCATGACCAAAATGAAGCTGCTCAAAGCCAAGATGGAGGGTATGAACCTCAACAAAAAGGTACTGAGATCCATAAACACCAACAATAACAGTCTGAATGTAAACATGATTTCTGAAATGGAGAGTTTTGTAAAGGAAGTTACAGGCAGTTTTTGGAGACTTTTTATCTTTTTAACTATGATCACAACAAAAATATCTGATGTATCATTTAGAGTCCTCCGACTTCCTGAAGTTTTCTGGATGAAGTCATGTGAACGTTTATAGTAACGTGTTGTAGTTTTTTAAGTTATCACTCAAAAAAACAAACACAACTTTGTGGTTTTGTTAAAGACTATATCTTCACTGCATTTAGGTCTATTGTTGCTTATTTAGATGAGAAAATGTTTCTAAATTACAGGAAAATGTTACAAGTTCATGAAACATTTGAGAGGTTCTTTAAATTATTGAACTATTTCTGTCTTTTAGAGGTCTGCAAAGATAAAGCCACGTGCTCCCGTTAGCCCACATCCCAGCAGCAGCAGCACTCTTGGACCTACCAGCACACGACACCATCACCGCCTCTTTCGCTCCCTCTCGCAGTTCAACCAGCCTTGGCAAACAAATGCTTCGCTACCTCCAATTGTAGACGGTGAACCTGTAAACCTTTCTCCACCCCCCACTGCAGCCTCAGCCCATTTGGCGATCTCCAGACGATCTCCTCCTTCTGTTTTGTCGTCTTCTTGTTACATGGTTCAGGAGGAGGAACCTTGGGAGACCTGCTCACCTTTTGCAAAAATCCTTCCTCCCCCTAAAGTGTCCCGAATGGAAGTAGGCAGTAAGCTGATGAGAGACTGTATTTATCCTCAGCTACCACCACTGTGCGTCAGGGGCCCACCTGAGGCCCCCTTCGACCCAGCCGAGCCAGCAGAGGTGGTTGGACTCAGTTTATTAGAGGAAACAGTAGGACTTGTGGCACAGACACAACCTGGTGCATCATTTGGGGATTTGTCAGATCCTCTAGGGCTTGATGTTTCCATTCATCACGAGGGGGGCCATCAGCCCCTCGACGGTGGAGCTCAGCACCAGCTGCCACGCTCCCCATCCCCGATCAGTCCATGGACGCTTGGCACAAGTGATGCACTCATCAGCAGAGCTAATGAATCACAGCTCGGCACGTCGCTGCGTCTCAGCCCACCTTCTCCATTAATAAACTCCATCCCCAGATCTCCTCCAGCCAGACTGCTGCCTCAGCCTTTTGATTCCACACTCTTACTGTCTAACCTACAAGCACAATCCTCTGTGAAGCCAGGCAGCGCATCCCCCCATCCCCCAGCCTCCTTGTCCACTCATCCATCACACCGCCACGCAGTTAGAGTGGAGTCGCCTGGCAGACAACCAGAACTCATCTCTAAGAGAGAAGCAAGAAGCATAACTAAGATGGCAAACCAAGCCTGTAAGGAGCCACGGGGGTGCGTGAACAGCTCTGAGCTTTTGGCTTCTCTCTCCACAAGAGCTCCAGACAACATCAGCAGGGACGGCGCTGGCGAGAGTCTGGGATTTGCTGTGACTCTGCCGTCTGCTGCCACGGCCTCGGGACAGGGCAGCTTCAGCTCCAGGCTGCCATCCATTTCTAACAAGCTTCTTCAGGAGGATTCCATTCAAGAAATGTCGCCACTACTTCGAGTCTTATCGCATTACGAGGTAAGAACAGTGAGATGTCTGGATCTCTAAAATCATTTAAAAACATTTTTTGTATCTAATATTTAAACATTTCGAACTGTTTCGAACTCTAAATGTTTATCATTTTGTTACCAGGCCAACAAATGTCACGCATCAGCTGGGGGAGTTGCGACTTCATTTGGGACAACGGGTAAATAACTGTGTACAGATCAGGAAACATCTTCAGTAAAATCTAAGTTCAGTCTTCTGCCAAGCAAAAATATAGAACAAGACTTTTAGTTTAATTATTTGTGTCTGAAATAGAAAAACAAACCGAGTTCAGTTCAACCGGCTTGACAGCGAGCTCACGGCATTTTCATCAAAGAGCTGTCAATCTGTTTATTCTCCTAAATCTGCAAAACTCCCCAAACTGCAGACTTCCACAAATATTATAGGATGGCTGGAAAAAAATATAGTGAACCAGTTTCCTCATTTATAGTAATGAGCTGCGTCTAAAAATGTGTGTTTTATAACGACAGTAAGGTTACAGTCATATATAATATTATTTGAATTACTTGTCGATTAGAATGTGAAAGTATACATCAACTGACCTCTGAAGCTGATGTTTCCTTTGCTTCCAGGCACTTCAGCGTACCACCTACCTCCAGTTAAAGCCCCCGCTGGCACCAAGAAAAAGAACTCAAAGCACTGCTTCCTTTGTGGCAAGAAAACCGGACTCGCCAGCAGCTACGAATGCAGGTACCCGCTTCTACCGTGTCCAGGAGTTCACACGCGTTCTCACTGACTTTAAATCTCTTTCTGTTGTTCGTATCCTTGAAGCAAGCCTTTCAGCACAAAGTGAGGCTCGTTCATTTCGACTTCCTGCCACGTCTCAAAGGAAAACAGACATTATTACTTGTTCAACAACAAGTTATTCACTTCAGTAAAGTTTCCACCCTTTAACATGAGAACATCTGTCTCTGTCCCGGCTCCTGATGCAACACCATGTAACACCAGGATATTTAAACTACCAGCATTTAAAGTTACTTAGCACCCTGCTGTCTTCAATGGACTGAGTAATGAATGGAACTCCACATAAGTGTGAACATTAAATCAGGGATTTAAAGACGAGTGGCTGCGTTAACTTACAGCTCATTTCAAAAGGTTAAAGTAATTTAAAAATACTTTGCGGTGACGTGATTGATGACGGGTCACATTTATACTGAGTAAAGTCGTTTAACGGTTTTAATTTTTACTGAGTTGTGCGATAAATTATGTCCATTCTGCTAAATCTTTCAGGTGTGGACACAATTTCTGCGCCGGTCACCGTTACCCGGAGACGCACAGCTGCACTTACGACTACAAGAGTGCCGGGCGGCGTTTTCTACGAGACGCCAACCCTCTCATCAGCGCTCCCAAGCTGCCTAAGATCTAAACCCAACACCTCTCACATGGTCCAGACTGAGATGAGACGTTCGTCTAACTGGACAGAGGCATCTTAAGTAGGAACGACGTCCTACACCACTGTGTGCTTTTTATTTAAAAACAATCTGCCAAGTTTGCTTCAAATTTCCGTAAATATTCTTGTAAATTCAAGTGTGAACAAACATTTCTTGTATTTGCTGCTTTCTCTATTTGTGTTTATTAAAAAAAAAAAAAGTATTTGCATGTCTGTAGGTAGATTTTACTAAATATATTTGCTGCACGCTTTGTTTTTGTTTTTTTTTATAGGACCACTGTTGACTTCATTTGACAAGTCTTTTATCAGATGCACTTTAGATTCAGATTTCTACACGTTTCTTCTCGACGGTAAAGGCTGCATACGTTTCTGTGCTTGTCCATTAAAGTGTTGATATCATCCTGATTTTTATATTCCGTTCCTCCGAAGGCCTTTTCTTCTCCGAGCACATACGAACCAACATCACTAATGACATTTATTTTGAAAGAACCGTGCTCCCACTTATTGATGAAATAATATTTATTAATAACACAACTTATTTAAAATAAAGGTTAAAATAGTAAGTATGCTACGTGTGACTGTCTGTAATCTGTCCTCTTATTAAGCTGTATTAGGAGGGGGGGGGTAGATATTTATGTGTCTACAGTAAGATGGTTATAAATATCTTTTTTTATTATCATTATTATTATTATTATTATTATTATTATGGGTCAGCTGTTGCAAAAGAATTTAAATGCTGGTTGAGTATCTACTGGGGTTTGATTTAATAAACTTTCTTTGCGTACATGTTGCGTGTTATTGGTGTGTTTGATTCTACACGTCTAAAAGAAGTTCTTCCGGGAACATTTTGAATTGATGTTAAAAGAAATGCTGATTGAATCTTCTTACAGAAATGTCCTCGGGTCTCGTTGTTTCTGTTCCTCATTATAGGCACTCGAAATTCTTGATCTTTGTCACGTCTTGGTTTTACTGGCTTTTCTCATACTGCAGTGTTGGGAAACGGCTTCTGCTCTGTGTCATTTGCTCAGTAGCCTCTCCTGACTCAGACCCTGTGGTAGTTTCTTAGCAACAAGAAGAACATACCATAAAACCCGTTAAGCACCGGAACTCCCTTTTTCTCCACTTTCCTGGTAGAGGATCATGTCTTGTCTGGTTGACGCCGGGTCACAGTTGATCTTCTTATCTGCTTGTTAGTTTCTCTTTACCGCTTAGAAGTTTGATAAGAGTCATGAAAAATCCTCACAAGGAAGAAGCTCTAAATCTGTTCCAATGTGAATTAGAAATACTTCAAAATAAAAAGCTCTTCCGTGGTCCGATGTCTCGGGTTTGGCTCGAATAGAAAAACACAGGAACGTTTTTATTCCATTTATTCACATTTAAAATCATCTAATTATTCTTCATGTCAGCGGCTCCCTGAAAAGAACTGAGTTAATTTCGTTTTGAGGATTAATAAAGTATATTTGAATGTGTTATATACAAGTGAAAAACTTAACGAAATACTGAGTAGTATAACTTCCAGGGAATAAGTGACCACTTTTCAATGAGATTTCTTTGAATTTCAAATAAAAGCGAGGGCAGCCTTTATTATTGGCTCTCCTCTCAGTCTGAATGCTGCTCCTGTGCAGCAGACAAACCTTGACCTGAGAGACATCTCAGTGTTTTTCCTCCTTCATGTTGTCTGTCTTTGATCTGCTGTAATTGGGCCACGCTGGAGATCTTGCTGAAACGCTGCTTATTTTTTCCTGGCAGATAAATGCGTCTCAGCATAATGAAGGGTTCTCTCTTATTTCTCTTTCATTGGAGTTTTCTTCAGCTTTACAAAGTAAATCAGGATGATTTTATGTCAAACACCAAAGAGACGACGGTTGCTCTCAGAAGGTGGTGGATTCACGATATGAACGATTATTTTTCAGACTTGAACAGGTGATCAATAAGTATTAGAATTGTACAATCTGTCAAATGTGATCAAATCAACATGTTAGAAGTTTTGTAGTAAAAACATGGATGTGTTTTATTTTGGCGACCTTTTTTTTGTTTGTTTGCTCTTTCCTGTTTTTACATGACTGCAACCTTTCTTTTCCAAGAGTGGATTCATTTGATCGCATGTCACAGCGTAGCTGTCAGGATACGGACGAGCTTCGTGTGAGTATTTGATTTGGCTTCCATTGTTTGTGTGTCACAACAACACACTCAGTTTCCTGCCTTCTACTTTCAGGGTTGTTCAGCCTGTACTTTGCAACTCTGCCAAGAGCTGCAAATCTATGTTTTGCTTTTTTTTTTTCTTCTATTTGTGCACATGGATTTAGAAGAAGAAATCTCACTCCATGAGAATCGACGTGGTTCTTTAAAAAAAAAAAAATACGGGTTATTATATCATAAAGGAATAATGATCCATTTAACTGTTACAGTAACACTGAATATTGTATCTTAATTTATTCTTATTGATTTACAAAATATAAAAAGGAAAAACTTCTACATTAATATTTAGTTTGATTACCTTAAACACAGCATCAGTTTCTCTACCCTACACAAATTAACCAGTTATACGAAGCAGGTGCTCATGATCATTATTGTTCTGTTGAAATAACTAAACTAATTACCGCTGCTTAATTATGTAACAATGTGTACCTGTACCCTGTATCAGCTAAGATTCCAAAGCTCACTGAAGCTTCAGTGCTGTTAGATCATTTGATGAAGAACAAAGACATAAACAGCATTTAGGATCATAGATTCAGTTGTCAGCCATGAAGATGAAAAACATGTTATACTTGTTTTTTCTGTTGGTCATGGAATATCAACGAGGCATATGACAAGGTCCAAATTTGTTCTGCAGCAGAATAATGTCTCCAAACTTGCAGCCAACGTCATTAAGAACCGGAGTCGCCACAAAGTAGAACAAAGAGAGCTGTGAGTGACGTATGACTCGTAAAAAAAAACCTGATCTCAACATCACTGAGTGTCTCGGATTATCTGAAGGAATAACAGGATTCAACCCATCTGACATTCACCACAGATCTAATATTTTCAGAACAACCTACTTGCTGTAAGATGAACAGGAAGTGATGCTGTTTGAAAACACAAACGTGTTCTCTCATAGTATTGGTCACAATTCAGTTCTTCTTCTCTTGTTCCGTATTGTTTATCGATGACATTTAAGAATTAGGATTTAAAGGGTTAAATCAACAAAAAAAAAATGGTTTGCAACACCTTGTATCATGACGTTTTAAAAACAATACTGATGAGTCATTATAACCCGTACAGGGCTGAAAGAATCCAAACAAAGCACCAGCACTACCAGTCTGACAAGGTAAATGTTCCAGGTAAGGGAGCAGGAAACACAAAAGGAAAATCATCAAGGTCTCACCTCTGAACTCACCTGACGGAACCATTAAACTTCTGTGGAACCCTCCTTCCTCTACCCATCAGCCCCTCTGCCTTTGTCTTCCACCTTCTGTTCATGTCTTTATCTTTCTGTGTTTTCTCACCAGGACTGTTGACTTTGTTAGACTTATCAGACTCTTTCTTACACCATCTAGTCCTCCCAGTTATGCACACACGCCCTGCTACTGTGTGCCAGGAGTAATTCCAGACGTCTGTTGGTAGAACTTATCAGCCGGGCCCACAAGATTTTACCAAATGGAAGCAAACGCTTCTGTGGTCGGTTTTCGTTCTGCTGTTTGAAAAGCTGCTTTTCAGTGTCTGAAGTTTGTTAATGTGGCAAAAGGCTGTTTGAGTCTCAAGGAGAACAGCTGCTCTTCACTCGCCTGCCTCCTTCACATTTAACACACAAGCCTAATCCTCCATGCCGTGCAGTGTGATACCCCGCTGTATCTCTGCGACGCAGAGACACATGTGTGACAATTTAGAAGACTCACTTGTGAGGTGTCCACTTTGTTCAGACAGGGCACAGAGGCTCCGTTGTCCAACCCCGAGGACAGCATAGCAAGCTGTGCATGAGTAATAAGCCCAAATACAATGACAGGTTTCATGGAGACAGAACTGGGCTTTTTTTTTTTGTCCACAGAGGACGAGTGAGCCTTTCCCGACATAATGCACTGTGAGTAAAGAGCTCTCTTGGTATGGAGTTACAGGACATGTGGTGACTCACTTGAGCTAGAAGAGGCTGAAAATACACCGCAGGCTACTCATAATCTGAGATAACAGCTTGGGTGCAAAATCTACTGATAACTCATCTAATGTCTTAATAATCTGTGTAGAAGGAACATTTTTAATGTGTAAATATGAGATGATTGATTTGTTTTCTTAAAGGGTCTGAAAATATCAAAACAAATAAAAAAGAAAAGTAACATTTAATAACTAACAGAGGACAAATATTGCTTTGTTTTGACCTAATGTGCCTCTGCTGGACCACAAGTCCTAGCAGTGATGGTGCAATATATCACTGATTACAGTATAACAAATATTTTTAAAACAACAGAATATGTTTTATTATTTTTTATATTTTGCCTGTGACATAACATTTATAGTCAGATTTATTTATATATTATTGTATATATTTTTTTCTTTTTGGGGGGCACTTCAGGGCTGCCATATATCTAATAGTATAAACCATTTAAAGAGTGAAAATGTTTTATTTACTGTCTTTTTTTCCCCTCACCGTCATCACGATCACCTTCTTCATCATCCTGACTGAATCCTCCTCCTCAGTCCACATCCACCGGAGCGCTCGTGTGCGCCGCCTTGCGGGATTGTTTTGGGATTTTTTTTTACTTCTTTATTCCAGTCCAACTCAACGCGGAAGTCTGCAACGCACCAGTAGCTGCGCACAGCTGTTCAGCGAGAGGACAATGAAATAAACAGATCGTCGTGACTCAGTGGTCTATCACACACAGTGGTAAGTGTCTTCTCTTGATTGTCATTGAGGGAATATGGACTAACGCATTGTCCAGAGTCCGTGTGTCCGTCCATGCGGCTGCTGTCTCAGCTGCGTCTCTTTTATTTAATCCAACCGGAGGCGGCTGGGGGTCGCTCTGTCGGACGGACCTGCGTCTGCACCGTGCTGTGCTGGGATGTGTGTTTTTTGTTTTGTTTTTTTTAAAAAAAAGGTTTTATTTAATTTTAAGGGCGCAGTCGTCTCTCTGGCTTCTTGTCATCAAGGTGAGACATTTTATTTTAACGCATAAATGCGCGCTGGAGCAACAATAAGAAACGCGTTCGTGTGTGCGTGTCAGCGCGTTTTTTCAGAGGCCAAAATCCATTTCTCTGGTATTCCTTTTTCATAAGAAAAATCATGTTGGTGCGTGAAGAAGCCTTTGTTAGTTTCTCCCATGACGGTTCTCGGGTGGAACCAAAGACACCGGATTGTGAACATGTTTAGAAAATAAGACATTGAAGTTCTCCTGCTCAGGAAAGTCAGCTGTTAAATGTCCTGTGCGCTGATTATATACGGATTTACAGAGCAGTGGCTTGTCAGATCTGGTGTTCAGGTTCAGATCTGTATTTATTTGATATCCGTCCTGAGTTTGACGAGGCGCTCTGCACGTCTGTTGAACTATAAAACATTCACATGAGGGGCTTCCTGCATAACTGCAGCGTCTCCGCAGAACACTGGCAACAGAGGAGATTCAGCTTTATCTTGTTGGAAGTCAGTAACAACAAGAAAATGCAAACTCTTGCAAAAAAAAAAAAGATGATTACAGTAGCTAATTAGTGAGTTAAGTGGTTCTCATTGGCTGCAGGATTTGCAGCATTTTAAAGATGCCCTAGTGCTTTCATTTCCTCTTTGTAGATGCCTTCTGTGGTATGTGCTTGTTGCTGTGAGTGCAAACCTCATACTTATGTCTCCTCTTCCAAGGTAACGAGTCTTGGCCTCGAGTCAGAGACAATGAAACACAATGTGGACTGCGATGTTGGATTTTCTGTTGTATTGGGTTGTTATTTGAAGAAACAGCTGTAGCTGGACACTCCTGTTACATCACTTGGGTCATGTTTTGGCAAGTGTTGGGAAATAATGTTTACTGTTAAAAGCTTATTGTCCCATTTGTATTGAGGTTGTTGATAAAACAAGATAGATGTGGGTTTTTTTTTACCAGTAATCTTGCCATCTGAAATGGAATCACCACTTTGAACAACAACAAGCCTGTTAATGTTTTGAGCTGAAAAGTCTGACAAACATGTAAATGAGAATGCTTTTATTGTGAAAAGATGAAAACCTGGTGTTGTATTTATGATGCTTTCGGATGATATCAGCCACTCCAGGTTTGATACCTTTTTGTTTTTAGTATAAGTAAAATGTCCTATCAGGTTTCTTCTTATGTCTATATGCTACAGTCAGTTTCTTAGACCATTATTATTATTTTTTTCTTGCACAAAATCCTTCACATACCTTATAAATATTGATAATCTGTCCTTCTCTTGCTGTCATACTTTTCTTGGCCTTGATCTTTCTGTGCTGATAAGATTTAGCTTGTCATCCAGCATCATGCTGGGATGTGAAATCTCATCTATTTCAAACCATCACGAGCTGTCGGCATAAACTCTGAAGTCCTCAGTTGTCCCGACAGACTCGACCAGCGAGGGGAAAAAGCACATAAAGACATAATTAGGATTCCAAGCTGGAAAAAAAAGGTTCCTGTCGTTGTTAAACAGCTAAAACCACCGAGTCGTAATGAACTGTGTCAGTATGAAGCTGCAAATAAACTCATCCGTTCTGTCTTCAAATCAAGGTTCCCTGGAAAGTGATCGAAGAGAGAAAAAGAATCAAATCGAAATTCTCTGAATGTTCAGAGCAGCTTTGTGCCAATTAACTGTTGTCAGAGTAAAATGTGACTCCTGTTAGATTTTGTGCAGCAGAAAACAAGTTTGACAGCCACTGTTTAGCAATTTTATTGCGATTTCAATCAAATTTAAAAGCACTAAAGATTGTTTTAACGCTTTAGTTTTTCAACTCTGGTTCAGGCTCCATTTTTGTCAATTATTTAAAGAGCTATTAAAAGATCCTTTGGCTGCTTTGTAATTCTACCAAGGGATGTGAGAAATGTATGTTACATTAAAGTTGACAGCATTTGACACAATTCAGTATTGTGGCTTTTTTATGAATGAATTCACACCTCTTTTTATAGCCGCTGGCTTTAGAGAGCGGGGTGAAACACTTTGCCCCTCCGCTGTTCTGTAGAGTCTTTAAAGTTCAGTTGTGCAACTTTGTGTCACAATACAAACATGAATTAGGACACAAAGTAAAGGAAACAAATGATCACCATATGAGAGAGAGAGAGAGAAAGCTTTAGGCTGCTTTACAGGGCTCAGAGATTTAAAGTGTTAAATTAAATGATTAATTTATTTCTTGTTAATCTGAATGATATAAATTAGTGAATTAAATGGAAATGTGGTTTTAATCCTGAGAACTTTGCCCCCCCCCCCCAAACTAAGAGCAGGAGTTTCTGATGCTTAAATATTTGCACAAAAGCAGAGATGATAAAAAAAAAATCAGATTATCTCATTGTGTCATCACTTTTACAAAACCAAAGACTTCACATCTTCTTAAAAGTCCTTTAACACAAAAACGTCTCTGATTGGTCAGCAGATTATGTCGAAACAAGATGAAATAAAATGCAGTTTGTTTATTTAGAATCTTTGCTAGCGGATGTGAGTTTGGATGAAAGCTAACACAGAACCGTTCTGCTTTTGATGGTACTAAGGATGTTTTGTTTTACATGTGCCAAACCAGAGTGTGCTGCATGGTGAGGTCGTTGGGTGGACTGATGCTTGGACCACAAAAATGCCCGTGGAATTCCCAATTCGGATCAGTATTTTTTTCTGTGTGCCACTCCCTTTACATTGAGTCTCCTAAGGACTCTTTCTTTGCTGTTCCAACAAAGTGTGTGTGGTTGGGTACAAGTTTTATAAATGTTATCACCTGTCTGTAAACTAAAGATGTCAAACCAAAACTTCTCATTAAAATGCAAATTTAATTACACCAACAATTGATAGAGGAACTTAAGAATTTCTAAGTTCTGTTGTAAATTATTGCTAAATGTTAGTTCATAACGGTACAATCAGGAGAAAGACAGAACAAGTTGGGTTTGTTTTTAACAATTGCTAAAAGAAAACATCCGTTCTCTAAAAGGAACCTAAAAGCAGAGCTTAGATTCACAAAGCCGAGGCTGAAAAAACCCACAAAACCTTCTGAAAAAATGTGATTAAAATGTGATTTTAGTTCATAATGTCATAGTTTCCTTTTGTTACAGAATAATCACCTGACATCAGCTGCTAACAAGTGGAATGTGATGATTTGGACTTATTTGTTTAGCTGTCACTGAGTAAACTGTGAATTTAATGTAAAGAAATTGCAGCTGGTTGGACACGCCCTCCTGGGAACCAAAACATTCAAAATGGCTCCTGCTTTAAGTCAACAGATTAAAGGATGGTAATTTTAACAGGAATCCTTTTAACCTAACAAAGAACGAGTAGACAGTTGGCATTAAAAGATGAAAAGCAGTGACTTGAAGGTGTTTGGAGGCCCAGCTGAGCCCAAATTACAAGAACATGAATCAGCTGGTTGTAAGTGGACAAATTCAAACACCGTTCTCCCCTTTTCTAACATTTTGTGGATTGATTATATATTTCATAATTCAGCATCCGAATTCCAAATTATACTACATGAACATTGTGGGACAGGTGAAAATGTTTTGAGGACAAACTTTACTCTCTGAATCGAACTTTAAAAGTTCCTTTTTGCAGAAAACGTGACGAGTAAACGTTGTGCCCTCGTAGTTTCATACCATATTGTCTTAGTTAGTCTTTAATTCACCAAAATGATGTATAGTGGTCATTATTATCTAGAAAAACTAAAATAACAGTGTTTAATCCAAACCTCTAACCCTGGATTCCATTTGTATTTGTGCAGCAATCATTTTTAGTTCATTTTAACTTATTGAAATCTAAAAAAAGCTCCTAATTTTTCCAGAATTCATACATTCCCATTCAACTGCTCTGAAATGTGAGGCCGAGTGTCTGACACCTAACGTTAATCAGGTAGTTGCACCATGAACTCAGACATTAAGGTAACATTTACAAGATATTAAAGTGCTGTAAAAGTCCAGAACTGAACCAGATTCAGATGCTGCGAAGCTGCTTTGAAATAAGCTCTGAATAAAACTCTGTCCTCATACCTTATTAAACTGATGCTTAAAGTGGTTCAACAAGCTTATTATTCATAGGGTATATTTATTTTTATACCTGACTTCCTGAATCTGTTTAATAAATAATGATGCTTTTGTTAGTCTGTATTTATTGGATTGTTAGACTTGACCTGACCTGGAACCTTTATTCTGACCTGATAAGTAAAAACCTCAGAACTGAAAGAAAAAAAGGAAAATGTTACTTTTTATTGTGACTGTATATTTTTTTCATGATTTTAAACAAGCCAGTCAACACGCTCCCACTTCCTTTTTCATTGATTTCTGATAGTAACTCCACCCTGATGGAGGATGTGATAATATTCTAGGTAAACATACCCATGACCTATAAATTAGATATTCTTTGAGTTTTATTTTTTTGGTTTGTGTTATAAATGTTTTTAAACTTTAGAGCCACACCTGCAGATTCACAAAGTCAGTAGCCTTGCTGACCTCCTTCCTTTTTACAAGAGAAATTAGGTGTTACTCAGGATACAGGCTTTCCTGGTCTCACTGACTTCCTATGAAGAAGTGAAAAATGTTTTAACTTTCACTACTAAATATCAGTTCAGCTAATTTTACCTCTTTTAAATTAATCCCTGGCTGAAGGAATTAAAAGTATATTAGGGTTATTTGGCAGCTGTAACTGTACTACAAGCTGTGTAGGCCTTGTGCAGCTGGTTCATGCTAAGTCTGTTATCTGATCCAGGTCTAAAATGGTTGGAGTTATGCCCCCTGCTAGCCTTGTAGCATCAGTGTCTTGCTGTTCTGTAACGTAATAACCTGATACAGGTTGCATTACACTCTGCTGTCCTTCTCTGCCTCGCGTCTCCTCAATGCCGCGTAAGAGCATTGATCCCATCTAATGACTTCCTCCTATGGATTATGTTATATACCCTGTGAATTAAACCTCAGTGAGTAATGCTAATGGACTGTGCAAAAGCAAAAAAAAAAGCATAGATGATGTGATAAAAGGTCAGTGTTTGTATTGATATTTTCATGGATCTTAAGTAGTTTGTTTTTGTTATTCTGACTGGCGGCTTGAGCGTGTGCTGCTGTGTATATTCGTGTGGCGTTTGAGTGCAATGAAATTGTAATGAGCGTGATGAAGGAGGAGGGAATGCTTGACTGCTGCCATACATCAGTCGAGGACAGGTGCTGGCTCAGCTGAAAGGACTGGGATGGCACCGCTGCAGGTAGAGGGATATGGTTGATGATGTCATTAGGGCTTTCACACTCTCCCAAGGTTTCTGTTTGCTGATGGCAGCAGTCCAAAAGCAAGGCTCAGTATCTCACAACACTGTGTGTTGCTGAAGCTGGACACATTAGTCCAATGCAGCAGCTTATTTGTTACTTCAGAAGTTGTGGTTGAGAGTTCTGTGAAACTTTGTTCTCTCTTTCAGATCTGGACTGAGTTTTAAGACATTATTCCAGGATGTGACACAATTCAGCAAAGCCTTAAAGGAGAACGCCCGTTTTTTGCAATTGGGGCCTTATTTATTCTGTGAGATGTGTTTTACTCGTCATCAGTGGTACTTTTTTGCGATTCGGAGATTTTTGATTCACACGGCAAACACCTAACGCAGCAGCGAACGCAAGCCCAACTGACTCTCGTTTATTCTCCGAGACGAATCCGAATCGCAAAAAAGTACCACTGATGACGAGTAAAACACATCTCACAGAATAAATAAGGCCCCAATTGCAAAAAACGGGCGTTCTCCTTTAATAAAATATTGGTAATTCTTTGATTGAACTAAGATGCAGAACTAATGCTCGTCCGATTTTACAGCTCTCTTTGTTGCATCTGGTTATGGGGCAAATACACACAAACTACACATTAAGCATATTATAATTATAAGAGAAAATGAACAGATCTCAGCCTGAGAACTCACACTAGCACACAAGAGCAGCTGAGGTGAAAAATTAATGACTCAGGTGGCAAAAGTATTCTGATTACTTACATTATTCTCATTTATAATTCTGCTACTGACAATAAATTAACTGAGCAGCCCGGCTGCCAACTTCCCTGTAAAAACCAATAAATGTTTGTGTTCCTGTTTACTTCATTTTTCGCGTTGCATTGAGGTTTTCGACAGCAGTTGATGGTTTCACAAGTTCTTTGTACCTTTTTGTTTATTGTCATGCATGTTTTAAAATGTGAAGATTTTCCGAACAATTTAGCAAACACAATCTCTTAAAATGTTGATTTGGAGCGACCAAAAAATAGATAAATTAAAAACGTCCTTGAACTAATACAAACGACTTAAGATTTGCCAACAAGTCAAAAAATCTCCGTGCAACACTAAAGAATGAAAAAATAAAGGATATTTAATGTTTTTACAATGGAAGTGGGCGGCCAAGTGGAAAGGGTGAAGCAACCAAACAGATGGGTGGTGAATCAGAACTACTTTTCTAACTCATAAAAGCCTGGGCATCGCTCTCAGTCTGTTTTCTTTCTGTCATTTCTTTAGCAGTATGTCAAACAGTAGGTCTTTTTTGCACCACCTGTTAAAGCAGGGCCTGGTTTGGTGTGTTAGTTTAAAGCAGTACTAAATAACTTTTACAACTTTAAGCTACTGTTATGAAACTCATCTATGTGGATACTCACCAAAAACCATGTTCAGTTTCATATTAGACACTCTGGACGCCTCCGATTACTTTGTAATGAACTAAATAACTTCAGTAATTTGCAGCAGGAAGTGGTGTTCTGATGATTTATGCTGCCCTGATTGAAAATGCTGCCATAGTACAAATTGACAACTTATTTCATAATGAAATGTCATTAGAAGTTTATACAATATTCTTGTTTATGGTGAGTGTGTCCTGTTAATTATTTAAACACATTTTAATGATCCTTCCCTGATAGTTTCTATATAAAAGCTTTCTGGGTCTTTATCGGCCATTGTTGGGTCCTTCTCCTCTTGATGTGTCCAAACATTTGCCTGTCACTCTGACAATGCAAAGAATGTAAAAATAACATCATATTTAATGTACCTGTCCTGGGAGAATTTATTTGATAGGTAAAATGTATTTATGGAAAAATATAGAAACAAAAATTAACGATATATCTGTTTATTGAAGTCTGTGAAACGGCACATGTGCAGAAGGAATCGGTAGCACATCTCAACAGGTAGTCTATTTCAGCACGACAACCGGTTCGAGCAATGGCTGTCTGAGACACGACTGCAGGAAAGTTTATTTAGTGCTGCTTTAAGTACAGGCAGGACAAAAACTCTCCTGAGACAGCAGTGGGTAGTCCCAGGACTGAACAGGCATGCACGTCGGAGGTGTCCTGTGTAACGCCTTACTCCTGCCGTTGTTGTTTTTACAGCTGATTTTTGCAGTGGCGGTTTGCAGCATGTAATCAAACACTTATGCATCATTGAGCAAACTGCTTGTGTTTGGTGTGGTGGAGTTACCCATAGGGGAACGGTGGCTGTATAACAAAGCATGCCTTTTCTCGTTGTTTCCCATCACCCATCAGGTGCTATTGACATTTAAAAACGTCTAAGATTACAGTGTCATGTTATAGATTGTGACTTGGTTCGACGTTCAAAGACACTTACTGCGATCGAAGGGAAACAACGACAGATCAAAATGTTTCCAGAGAAAATGAATCTTCATTCTAAGACATTGCTAATCATCAAGAGGTACTTAGGAAAACACCCATCTGTAAGAATCTATCTGCATAGTCACTCTCTCACTCTCTGCCTGACTAGTTTTTGAGGACAAATAATCCCCCCCCAGCTCCCCCGCCCTTCACCCCCTGGCAGTGGGATATGATTGCAGCCACAGTGGAGCCTTTTCTGTATTGACACAGGCCTGATTGCAGTGGCTGCAATCAGATCGGCCTCTCCCCGGTCCTTAAAAAGCACTATGTATTATATGACTTGCACATGTAATCTGACATTATAAGTAGTGTGCTCTAAATAAATATGGAAGCTAAACACAGTTAGTTAAAGTATATGTGTGAATCTTGAAATGCCACTTTCGTTTGGTCAAAACTGGTAATTAGAAGTCGCTGTAAGAGAAGATGTCGCTGTAAAAGATCACTGCCACTATGTACTGTACATGCACACTTAGTCCTTGATGTGTGTGTGTGCTGACATTTTTCAGTGTGTTCATTATCATGGTGGTGTAGATGTTCTCCAACAAAGGTAAGTGGGTGGTAAAAGTGACAGTAATATCCACATGAATGGTGGACCTGAGGTATTTCCAGCACATCATTGCATTGTTACGAGCGAACACGAGTTATCTGCAGTTCTTCATTCTGCAGCTGACAATCCGTGTGTTAACACAAGATGTTTTTTTTCGGAGTGTAATCTTAATTCTCTGTGACTTGCGTTACACATGCGTTTTGTTTTTCTTTTGGGGAGAACAAAAACCTAGAACTGATTGAACTTGCCTGAGCAGCATCAGTCGCTCTTGTGAAGAGTTTTAGACGCGTTTGCATTTTTAATACAGGCCGTCATGTGATCTCTGAGACGTGGCAACTTGTGGATTTGTTCTCTTTTCGTCTTGAACATTTGAAGTCAGACACTCATTTGTAATTTACTTGACTCTTTGTAAACACTGCATATATAATCAAGCTTGAAATGAACAAGAGGACGCTGGCAGCAGAATGAGAGCCGACTGTCATATCATTATAAATACCAAATGAGCTTTTATTACTAACGTCTTCTTCAGCTTATTGCTGTTGCTGCTGGTGTTCTCACAGGATGTGGCTGCATTGGTTTGTGATTGTAATTTTAAATTTCAGCATATTCATCACTTAAATCTCTTCACAATGTGTGGATGTGACAGTTACAGGAGCAAAAATAAACCTTTAATCACGTTATATTAATCAGTTTAATTTTGAGGGATTTTATTAGCTTCAGTTCTGGTTTGCCAAGATGCTCCGATTAACAGATGCTGATCACCCTGAGATGTTAGATGTTTGTTGACCTTCTTTATAATGCTTTGCAAGAAAAAAAAGAAGATAACAGGGTTCATTTTAAAGGTTTTTAGAGGAATTTTCCACTGTATGTGCATTATGTCTCATCATCCCAAAATAATGTCCTGGTTTCTGGTTTCAATCTAATTTAGCATCCGGCTCTTTCTTGTGAATAGAGCTGATGTTTTATGTCTGTATCTAAACAATTGATAAAACGGATACATAATTTAGTAATTGGAAGAAACAAATGAACCATTTTCTAATCAGTTCTCTGTTTGTTCATGTAATAATTTGTGTTTTGTCTAAAAGCTAAATCCATTCTGGGAGCTTATCAGTGAATGTCTGATGTCTTACCCTCCAGGTACAGAGGAAAGTGTGTCTGTGTGTGTCTGTGTGTGTGTGTGTAGCCAGAGGATGTCTGGATAACAAGCTTCCTTTTCTGTCTTTAAAATAAGAAACAAAAAATGCAACGAAGAACAAATTGTTATCAGATGATAGTTTCAAGGTTCTGTGCTGGAAAGTCTTTTCTGTTTGTTTAGATGCAGAAAGAAAAGAAAACAATCTTCAGTATTCAAAATGGCACAAAGTAAAACTAGAAACCTTCATTTCTTAGCAATTCCTGTTTGCACACAACAATTGTAAGTAGTCAAATGTACGTCATCACTAGATTCTAAACTCTTATTTTGAAGTTTGGATTTGAATGCTACAGATTTGGATTTGTTTTACCAGAAATGACGATAATCTGATGATCATTATTTATGGGTGGTTTGTGTAGGTGCTTGGCTTAAGTTATTAAAACATTAGACCATATAGTAGATGTTTTTGAGATGAGAAGATCAATCAGATTCATGTGAAGATGGTTGAAAGAAGGTCAACCTTTGGAGTCTTAGGAACGGTATGAAGTTCTGGTCCTCAGAGCTTCTTTTCTACATGTTTTAGATGGTTTTCTGTTCTAACTCACCTCACCTGATTTCATGGTAGAAAAACAGGATTCTGTAGAACTTGGCAACATGCTAAAAAAATGGTTTAACCATTGAGTCAGGTGCTGCAGCAGAAAGTTAGTAAAACAAGCAGGATTCACCACTACAAAAGACCATTAAAATACACAAAAACTACTTCTATGTGCATTTTTGTAAACGTGAAACAAAATGAAAATTACTATTGATTTTCCATCAGTAGCAACATCTATTTTAAACACAGTTTTTGGTAGATTTTCTGTTTAACGGACCGCTTCAGGCTTCCTCTTCAGCTCATCAGCACGCTGTCATTCAGCTACTATCAGTCCAACCAGCAGTCTCTTAATCTGTGTGTGTGTTTTGACATTCAGCACATACACACATGCATAGTGACTCACATATTACACATCTGCTGGTTCATGGAACAGAGCGGGGGGTTTTAACAGCCTGCTGGTCTGTAACTTCTCCTCACAGAGTTACAGAGCGAAGAATAAAACACCAGCGAGAGCAGCTGAGTCGTCTGTGTGTTAGGAAGTACCCACCGAGCCTCGCCGGGCCTGACTTTCCTGCTAATGTCAGAACCAGTGGTTGCAGTGGAAATGCTTTCAGTTTCTCTGCTAGTGGTGACTTTGTTTTTCATTTCCTCATTCTTACATCGAAGTGGCTCGCTTTTTCACTGAATGTTGATCTAAAAGAAGTTCACAGTTCCCTATTAGCAGCTGTTCAATATGAATCAGTCTGTGCGCATTCAGTAGCTCTCGCACTGCAGTCAACGAGTACATGAACTGCTTTGGTATCTTTGTGAATCTGAAAGCTGCATCCTGTCGGGTTGATGCTGACCAGCAGTCAGTATTGTGTAATTTCTGAAGATATTGATTACAGGAACATGAGTGTGTGAGTTCCTTGTGATTGTTGTAATAACTTTGGGTATTTTTCAGCTGTAACACTGCCAGGATTTATAGACTGTGTTGACTCATTAAAAACAACAAAAACGCGTACAAGGAAACGTGGAAACTCCACAGAACTTCTTTCTGCCTCTGTCGTCTTTGTTCTCGTGATGATTTTCAGGCGGTTTTTCCATCATCATTCCACTAAGATTTATATTTTTCTCCTGGTTTGTTTAAAGCTGTGCCTGTTGCCATTGTTATTGTTGTTAACATTCCATTCCCCATTTAAAGACTCCACCTTCAGACTGAAACGAAGAAGCTGCGCAACAGAAACTGAATCTAAAAATTCAGGAAGCAACTCTGTAAACTGTTGCGAGTCTACCAAAAGTCTTCAGAAAGTTATTTAAAAATTGAAATTACGTGTATAGACAACGATGAGTGGTTGAAAATACACCTTCATGTTAAGAAGAAAGTACCTGTAGATACTTTCACGTCTTTTCCAGAATTCAAATCCCCTTTTTTCCCCCTTCTCTGTTCATTCCTGGATCATAACAGCTGTAATCAGCTCATTCCAGCTGTGCTTGAACATAAAATATAAGAGCAGAGTTCAGTTACGAAATAGGAATTTTTGCACCAAGACTTTATCAGTAATAAACAGAACAAAACTCTTAGTTTCTTATGAAGGGACGTCGTTATATATTTCTAAATATAGAGAACTGTTTTCTAAGTTTCAATTTGAGTCAAAGTTCTCAGCATCTGATGCTTTTTAATTTTTTACCCCTTAATTAGATCAACTGCTTGAGTCATGGTTTACATGCTGCTGGGTTTTTCAGAGTCTTATTAAAAGTAAAAGCGTGTTTTTCGCTCAACTTTTTTTTTTTTCCTCATCAACTTGATTAATGAAGTTTTCCTGAAGCACACATTCAAATTAAAGGCTTCGTTCAATCTCCTGTAAATATGTGTCAGAGCTGAAAGCCCCTAGTAGTCGATGCTTACGCTCTCTAGATAAGTAGCTCTGTGGTATTTAAGTAATTAGGTGTGATTTTAATTTTTTTTTTTTCTTCCAAATAATCAAAAACCTCTCTTGACATCCGATCTCAGCTGTTTAACATGTTGAAACTACACTTGTAAGCTCTCAGTTACTCAGTTTGAATGTCAGTTTTGGCCAAATTCCCAAAAATGTGAATGTGTGTGGTTTCAGAATTACATGTGCACCTGTGTGTGTATTCATGCAAACGAGTCACCAAGCGCTGCAGCAAAGCTTTGCTTTAAACTGCCTCCAGAAAGACTCAGTAAAAACAGTTTTATGACAGTAATGATAATATTTCTGCAGCTTGTTTGGATTTTTTTTTTAATCCTGTACAAATTGATGGAGCAACAGCTGTTTCTGTCTTTCCTTGGCATTGGGTTGACACACACCTGTATGCTCCACTTCAGCAACCTGATAAAACTCCTGCTGACATGGAGGTGCTCACACTTGCTAATGATCTGTTAATTAAGTGCGTTTGATCGTTAGCACCTGGTCTCAACTTTTAATTTAAATCCAACAAAAGCAGCAAAAGGGGGATTTTCCATTTGGACTTTATTCCCTTAACAACATGATGGTGTTTTCTAAACTGTAACTAAACGTACTTCATTTAAAAAATGTTTTTAGATGTTTTATTACTTGAATTTAACTGCATATCTGCACGAAAAAAATCAAAACTATACAGAACATAAGATCTACATAAATCAGGTGAGTGGATACACTTCCAGGCTCTGCTTCCTCTTAACTGTATTTACTGTTTCGATGACAAAACCTGCATATTCTGTTGTTTTTTTGGAGTTTATTTCTAGAGAAAGTGATTCTTGTTGAACTATTTCAGTTCCCGTCTCCATGGGATTATGATGTGTTAGCATTTTTTTCTTTCCCTGTATTTGCCCACCCGAAATGTAATTCTTCTTTTCCAGTGGAATTAGAGCTCGTTCTGTTTGACAAGTCTGCAGTCTGTTTAATCTCCTTTACTTCTGCATGCAAAGTTTGTCATAAAATTCTCTTTAAGTGATTTTTTTTTTGCATGTTTTTTGACAATAGTGAAAAATAGAAAATAATTTCCACGTGCAGCTGGTGAGTTGTTGTTTAATCTTTTACTTAAATATTTTTCTGGTATGTTGGTGACAATGATGCACTTTACTGAATCCTATTCTCTCCAAATCTTTCAGAATTGATCCAAACTCAAACTATATTTTTTAGGGGTGATGGGTGTTAACATGACTGCAGCTGTGAGGTTTAAAAACTGTGCAAAATGATACAAATTCCAGTTTGGCCTTCATGCGAGGTATTTGCAGGTCAAGCTAATATAATCCGCTCCTGGCAATGACGGATTTAGCTGGTAAAGCTGCCAATTCCATATAAAAAAGTGGCCTGCTCCCTTTAAGCTTTTTTCCTTTTTTTTTTTTTTTTGGTTTTATTTTTATTTCCATTACACAAAGTTTGGAGCTCAGATAACCAGAACATCACTTCAGCCATTCAGGTAGAACCTTACATGGATGTTTTCTGCTTTGTTTTAGAACAGCTCAGGCCGAGTGTTGTTGACTTATTAACAGATTTTATTAAAAATGAAACTAAGCTTTGAAAGTTACAAACTTTTAAACATGTAAACTTTTGCGTTTTTTTTTTCTTTTTTAATTTTTCATGAAAAATGTCTCAGAAATTCAGTCGGTCGATTTCTTTACCCACCTGTTCCTGTTCTGGGTTTCAGGGAGCTGGTGTCTATTGACAGCAGTCATCGGGGGGGGGGGGGGTTACCTAGACAGGTCCCCAGTCCATTATGGGGTCACATAGGGGCCACAACACACCTAGGGCTAATCCTGCAAATATTTTATCATCATCATTATCCATACCAGCTGTACAAGGTCACAGGGAGCTGCATGGTCTCCAGCAGTCATTGGACGAGAGGCGGGGTCACACCTGGACAGGTTGCCTGTCAATCACAGGGCCTCATAAAGACAGACAACCACTCACACTTAGGATCAGTTTAGAGCTGCCACTTAACCTCAAGCATAACCTCAAGTCTGAGTCCCTGCACCCTGAGTCCCCCCCCCTTATGGGAGAAAAAATGCACCACAGTGGTCACAAATAAAAGATGTTATTAAAAGTCAGATGCTTTTTGTTTGTCTTTATATTAAAATTGATAGGGACATTTAAATAATGATAAACTTTATTCTTGCTTCCAGATTTTAACCAATCAGCTTGCACCTCTGGAGCTTATTTACATTATAGTTTCTTTATTTGCACAAAACCTGGAACATGTATGTTTTTTTTGTTTGTTTTTTTGCAGAATTGATTTTAAATATTAGCTGATCGAGTCCCAAGCTCCTCATGACAGAAACACTCAATCTAGTTGCTGCAAACTATTTTTATCTAAAAGAGTGGCAGGGTCATCAAAAAGTCCCCAAATTCACCGCACACACAGTAACAATCTGCCGCAAAGTGTCTGAAATCAGTTCTCGCTGCAGAGACGCTCTGCTCCGAGGAGATAAGAAAAGTGCTTTTCAGTAGATATGAAATATCACCTAAATGTTAAAGACTTTATAAGGTAAAAAAAAAAATCAAACTTTTATGCCTGTTGTCGTTATAAACGAAGTAATAACTTCATTTCTGAATGTTTGCAGCAGATTTTATTGTGTCTAATCCGCTGAAGGTAAAATGTGTTCTATATGTTAATGTTGCTTCCATTATTTGTTTGATCCTCTGAAACTGACTGAAGTTTGATTGGAAGTCTTTATCTATGCGTGCACACATTGTCACCTTTACACCTTCTGGTAGCTCAAAGGTTTCAACAAAATCTACTAAATGTAGGTGAAGTTGTTGTAAAAAGCATTAGCTCACATGCTCAGTGATTATCACTGATTCCACAATTAATGTTCATTCCTGACCAATTAGAGGACAGTAAATTCCATTAAGGGTCCAGAGACCCCAAATATCATAGATGCTTTTCATTATAATAGAGGGAAAATAATTTGTGAGGCTAAAAAGAAACCAGTCCTATTCCACACTGGAGTAAATAAATGATGCATCCACTTTTGAAATGTCGATGAGTGAAACATTATGTTAATTTATTCCCATCACATCATGATAGATTTTTTTTAAAGTAGTTACTGAGCTTTAAGCTCAGATCTGCACAGTCTCGTGGATTTGTGTGTTTAAGAGAGTGATAAATTATCCTAAAGTTTTAAATTTGATCGTTTTGTCAAGCGAGTTTACCTTTATAAAAACGTTGTAATTGATGAGTTTCGGTTGCTAATCTGCGCGGACAGCAGATGAAGTCTGATTTGGGACTGGGCATGAAGTCAAATAGTAAGTGCCAGAACAGCTATAACACATGAATCACGATGAAATGAATGCGATCCTCATCTCCGCTCTGAGTCATCCTTTGAAGCTCGTCTTTTGTTTTTCTAATTTTTTTTTGGAATAAGGACTGTGTTCTCTTGTAAAAGGGATTTTAAGTGATGCTTGTCAAGATGAGAAACCAGTCAAAGGAAGAAATTACAGGTTTGAGCAAATAAACACATTTCTATCAGGAGCCCTTTTTAAATCACTTCTTTATTTTTTCAATTTCTAAATGATAAATTAAGACTCTTGAGATTAAAACAAATCTAACTGCGTTTCTTTGCTGTGCTGTGAAGGTTCTGTATCCACAATTTCTCTTTGGATATTTTTTTAAATCATTTTGTTCTCCTCAGTTTTAAACACTGTATTTATCAGATGATCCAGTGTTTTATAACCCGGTTTTGCTCTGAGAAAACCCCCTTTTTTTAAAATGTAGGCTGCTGCGATACGACAGTAATATTTGAACTGATTGATACACAGCAGAGCTTTTCTGCCTGGTTGCGCATCAGAACTGGAGAACAGACTCCCAACCCTATCTTGGATCTAATCTGACAGCCTGCACTCAGATGGGCCTCTTGGCAAACGGAGTAACAGCAGAGCTCAGCTGAGCAGAACGAGACGTGGCTGTGATTTACCTGGAACAGGAGCACAAAGAGGGAGAGATGGGGAGGAAAAATCATATTGACCTTCTGCTGGACAGTAGGAGCTAATATTCTGATGGTTCTTTGCCTCTTTGGATCAGTTATCCTTTTATTGTCCTTTAGGAGATGCAGTTTGATCAAGATTTCAAACATTTTACATGAGATCACTGTATTTTTTCCCCCTTCTTTGCAATGAGTCTTGAGTCAGATCTGCTTCTACATTGTTTAGGCTAACTCACTGTTTAAACTGTAACCCCTGACACTTTGTATCGCAAGCTGACATCATAGTAGCGCCTCACATCCTTTTTNTTCAGCTAAAAAAAAAAAAAAAGTTGCTCAATCCTGATAAGGAAGGAAAAAAAGATAAAAAGCAGGAAAGAAAAACTGACCTTGCTGAGAAAATAGAAATTGCTTTGCCAAAAACAACTTTAGAACTTCAGTTTGCAGTACTAAGTGGAGACACTCCTCAACAGTATTGAATAAGATCTGCAAGTTTCTGTAATTGCAAAGTCATGTGATCGCTTGCAGAAAGCAGAAGTGGACGGACAAATGATTTGATGTTGGTCGAGTGTTGTGTGGTAAAAACTTCAACTAATAATGTGCAAGTTCCACTTTGCACAAAACACTATAATAGCATGAGCAGGTTTATCAGTAGAAGATGCACACATGCACACACACACAGCTGAAAATGTCTTGATCTCACATCTGAGGGAGTTTCTGTCAGCTTGATTGACAGAATGAGTTTATTAATCCTAAAAAAAATCAAAAAGTCGTCTCTCTGTGTTGCCTAACTAAATGTTTATATGTTAATTTATGTTACAAAAATGTATTTCTGTGCAACCAGCACATCTCTCTCCCCATTAATGCATCCTCGCAGTTCACTCAGAGGCTCAAACTACAATGCCAATTAAAAGTGGAGTGGGATATAAAGGGTTTACTGCAGTTGTTGCTCTTTGGGATGTATGATAATGAGCTTATTGATGCAGCAGTAGTTCATCAGTCTGCAGCTGTAACACACTCGAATTATCACCTTTCATTTTGTCTGTCTCTACTATTTACTGCTCATTATAGCTCAGGATTATAAAAATCCTTTTTTTTAAATTTTTTTTTATGATGGTGTAAAGATGAGTGGTTTAAATACAGCAGGGGGTTTAACGATGTTTCCATATGGTGATTTCCTCAGACTTTCACCCATTTACTGTAAATCATCACACAGGTGAACAGTGCCCGTCATTCTAACGGAACTTGGCACAAAGAACATTTGTGTTTGGTCATGTTGTTTCTTCTTTTGTTGCAGCAATGCGTCTTTTTTAAAATAAAATAAAACCGAAACACACATAGAAAGCCTTTTTATTTCTGGTTAAAATGCACCAGTTTTATAAGGAAAATGCATCTGTGTGTCGAGCAGCATCGCTGAACATGTTGCCAGATTTTCTCTGCCAGTGCCAGATAGATTGTTTTTGCTATTTACTTTTGTTTTGAGCGTCTGGTACACCAGGTGCTGACAATCAGGTGTTTATTGGTGCCTGATTAGCAGCACCTGTGAGTTACAGTGATCAGTTGGCGTTCGCTCCAAACATGCCACGTTTGATGTATGAAGATATGACCAGAGTTGGGTAAATTGCTGAAAAAAAGTAACTAGTTACGTTTCAAATAAAGTAATATATTGCACTACTTAGTTTCTCACTTCTGAAAGTAACTCAGTTACACTACTTTCTGATTACTTTCGCACCCAAAAAGTGACCAATAATATTGTTTCCTTTCAATAATGGTGCAGAAGATCTCTTTTTGACCTTTTTTTTAATAAACAAGCACAAACAGCTGTGCTTTAAGTGCAATGAACGATTATATATGACCTCAAGTTACACATTTGATATCAAAATAAAGTGCGCTGTCAAACAAAGGTAAACGTGTGCAAATGAGAAATAAAGACAACTGACAATAACTATAACTTTAAGATCCTACAAGTAGACAAAATAATATTTTTCACCCATGAAACTCCAATTTTTAGATTATATTCACATTCAGGTCTGTTTGAACATGTGCATTAGAACCTAAACGCATGGAGGAGCGTTTTAATGAGTCAAAATTGGCAGTTGAGTCGTATTATGAAAGTGTAGTGAAGATGTGGAGAACATGGCTGCAGCAGTGGAGACACCTTGATGGCATGGAGCAACATCTCCATGTCATCAAGGTCTGCCTGCAGTCCTGCTGAACACTTGAGGTCAGCTTGGGTGGGCCGTTTTTGCCAGAATAACCAAAAAAAAATAAATCACAATGTCTGGCATGCGACGAATGCTGGTTGAAGAATGGGGCGCCGTCCCCCTGCAGTGTGTGTCCAAGCTGGTGAGCAGCACGACGAGGAGGAGCCGGGCTGTTAAGTCTGTGTTTGTTTCTTCCACATGCAACTAAAACAATATCAGAATAAGCTGTTCGGCATTGGCAGAGAAGATTTGGCAAGTTTTTCATAGGCAGAACCAACATTCTGAACTCAATCCACAAATCGCTCGCTGGTGTTGCAACATTTTAAAAAGAAAATAAAGAGGAATTTCCAGCAGCATCAGATTTATAGTCAAGAAGCAGTTTTACCACAAAGAAATATTTCTATTTTTTGTGCTAAGTAAAAAAAAACAAACCGTACTGCTCCTGCAGTCAAGACACAAAATCTGCTTGATTTTTATTAACAGGTTTCTGCTTCATGAAATCTGTTCAAATTCTAACATGCATACCATGTTTTTTTAAAACGGAGAATTATCTTCGCGCTGCCATCTGGGAAACTCCATCATCCAAGTCTCTCCTTATGATAAACTGCCTCCTGCTGTAGCCTGATAAATCATATTCCATGGTCAAATAGATATAAATGTATAGATTAAAATATGTATTTTTCTCTCCACTGCAGATCTTTAAATGTAGCTCCTTTTAAGACATTTTCTAATTGCTGTTTAAAAGGTTTCAAATTATTTTTTCCGTTCTCCCCTTCCTTAATAACCTTGACTGAAATGAACCTGACATTCTGCCCTCCACTGACTAATACTGAAATAAGTATCGACGAAGGTCTTGGTATTTGTTCAGCATCGGTTGCATCATCAATTCTTCCTCTTTGTCTTCTCTGAAGTTCGCAAGTTTATTGAGAAATGCGTCAATCATTCGGTGCCCTTAATTAACACTTAATATCCATTGATCACTGAGCTTTAATTGACAGCTTGACGCAGTAGAAGCTGACATGGCTGCTCTTTGTGAGCTCATTCCAGCTCAGTCACCTTATCATGATGACTATTTCTCAGATCCAGAGCGGTGATGAACTGAAGCCACGGCTCGATGTGATTTGATCTGGGTCCTGCTGAACTCGCGTGGCGTTCCTGGTCCAAGAGCCTACGCAAACACACGGCTGCCACCAACCACCTCCTGCTGCCATCGACGCTGCTTTCTGATTTACTGCCATTCTATTGACCTCCCATCTGTCCGCTCGCTTTTTATTTTCTTAATCCTGTGATTTTCATATACTGGAGCTTGAGGGTTTGCTTGGCAGACGGGCCTTTGTACAAAAAACACACACACTCATGCCGGTGGTGAGAAGGAGCTAAAGCTTAATTGCTGTCAGTGGCGGTGCAGATGGCTGCATTAACTGAAGTTAAAATGACCGATTTGTAAAAGCTCTTGTGTAACTCCCGAGCGAAGCTTCGTGATGCCACTGCTGCTTTCACAAGTGCCTGGAAACATCCACAACTGATCTCCACTCACCACTGATTCAGTTTTTGAACACCTCCGCAGTGATTTCTCATACTCTTCTTCTTGGATCACATTTTTAAATATATATTCCACCCTTTGCTATTCTCATTTTTTGTTGTTGTTTTTGTCATGTGAAAAAAATCCACGATGCATTTTTACTTTTTTGGTTTTGTGTCAATTAATACTTCATCAGGACGTTGTATTGCAGCCGAACAGCGGAGGATATAATAAGAGATAGAGATCGCCGTGTATGTAGGTCATTTTAAGTAGGTGGTTGTTTCATAAATGCACTTGTGCCTCTTTATCACAACTGGTTTCTCGTTATGATGTAATTATGTCTAATTTTGATGCTTTTTGTGTCTCCTGCAAGGTGGAGCAGGCGAGGTGTTGGAGTTAAAACCATCATGCCATTTGCTCTGGGAGCCATACAGGAAGTGTATGTGTGAGTGACCCCTGGTTGGCTCCGCTGGGATGAACATGCCACTGCACCAGATCTCTGTCATCCCCCGTGACACCTCATCACGGATGTCAGGCGGCGGGAAAACAAAAGACAAGCAGGTACGTGAAGATTTAATGTGAAAAACCAGAACGATCAGCTGATGGACTGTGTTTCAGTTTATGTGCAAGAAGGAAATGGAACATTCAGGACTGGAGGACAATTAATACAGAATGTGTATGTTAAAGAAACCCTGATGATAAGGTCATGTGACCCTATTATAATGCAACTATTTCTGTAAACCTTAATCAAATCATTTTTATGCCCAAGTAATTGGTTTTCAGGCATCGGAACAATTATGATATCTGGTCCTAAAACTGGTTTGTGTTGTCCGAGAGCAAACTAATGATACAAGTTCACCAGAATAATGAAGAGACTGTGGACTGTAATGCAGATGCACTGTGCAGGAAAGTGCAAAGTACCATGCAGACAGATTAGTTGTTTTATTTCCAAATACATGATAAAATGTTCTGCTAAAGAACGTTTTATTAGTTTTTGTGTTGTTGAACAATCAGAAAGTTAGATTTTCTTTGCCAGCAGCACAAAGTCCAATTTTTTTTTATTTGTCCACATAGGGATTTTCATTTAACAAAACACGGTCAAAGTTCATGCAACTTTTTTCCTTCATGCATGTGAAACCAGCTGTAGGGTTGTCTGCTTCAGCTGTTTATTATGGAACCAAATGCTGTTATTTTTACTGTTTTTTTTATTGTTGCTACCTGGTAAATTGCAAAATAAAAACATGAGATACTTAATATGGAGCATTGTTCTTTTCTTTTGCAGCTTTTCATTTCATTTTTAGCAGCATAGATCTTTTTAAAATCTTAACCTGAAAACCCTGATTAAAATGAAACTCTATAAATGTAATTAAACAAAGACTGGAAGCCTCTGACATACGACTTTCCTGAGACTTAACTGTTAAGTTTCATTGATTTTACTGACTTTTTGAAGACATTTTTGAAGGCGACGTCTTGCAAAGATCACTGTGAGAAAAACCTGCAAAAGCAATGAGCCTTTTTTCCAGGTTAGGATTTACATCCTGACTGTAGCTGCTGTAAATATGGTTTTCTGAGCAGATAAGCACTCCTCTAATGCCCTTTATGCAGTATAGAGAATTATTTCCTGACACATTTTGCATGGTTCAGAGCAAATCTGCTTTCTTAGCTTTATTTATACAAGAGAAACATCACGGATAACAACAGGCTTTGAGTTTGCAGAAGACCATCTGGATGTTCCACAGCACTTAAAGACAATGAGAAAATCTGTTAACAAACAATAGAACAAATATGCTGTGTTTTTATCCATATGGTATCAAATAATGTTTAGTTGCAGTACTTATCTGAGAGAAATGTGGAGGAAGTATCGTGGTTTGGAATCACTTTCATCCTGTTATGTGTTGAAGAAATCCCTAAATCCAGAAACGTTCTTTTTTTAAGAAACATCAATGCAGCATAAAGCTAATTATCAGAAATAATTTGAGCAAATCAACAAACAGATTTGCCAAATGTGGGAAAAAAAATCATCTTTTGACAACTCAGATTTTTAATGTGTTATTTGTTTATTCAGAATTGTGGTTATGGTTTTGTCATGCAGATTAGGAAACAGCAAAAATCTTGGTCATTTTAAAGAATTTAGGAGTTTTTCCTGCAACCTAATGGACATTTGGTGATTTCTGCAGCAGAAATATTTAACTAGAATCAAACTAGAGTTTAATCCTAAATTGTTTGCATGTCATGTCAAATGCAGAGGTGATTTAGTGGAGTTTTTTATTTTATTTTATTTTTTTACAGTGCATGGTTAACAGGATTAAGGAGTTTAACCTCTGAAAGCAGCCTTGAAAAGGTTACCTCAGTCTGTTGGGGAATAAAAGTGAAACAGTAAGCCTTCATGTGTCTGGAGGTGATTTGGTCTCCCTCAGTTTCTCATATTTGCAAAAAGGTTCAGCTCTGCACCCCTGCTCAGCATCTCTCTCTCCATCTGCGTGTCTGCTGCCGGCTTGGTCTCCTCCTTTTATTCCTTTTGAGAAATGAATGGATAAAGAGCAGCGATTCCTGTTCTCCCTGTGGAACTATCAGCAGAGAGGAGAAAGGAGAAAGGAAGACAGCGAGTGTTAACTTAGAATGCTGATCAGCTCGAGACTCTCGGCGGTGTGTGTGTGTGCACGCGCGCTCCTAGAGTTTAGTCACATAACACAAGCCCATCTGGCTTTCTTATACAACATACTGATCCTTTAACACCCAAGGGAGGGAAAAAAAAGAAGAAACTTTCCTGCACTTATAATTCAGAGTTAGTCAGCTGCTTCTTCAGAAAGCAACACATCTTTAACTGTTGCTGGCGTCTCTTTGGCCTCTTTTCTGCATCCTTACTTGACTTCAGTCTTTGAAATTCACTGAGAAGATGCGTTTGGGGGCGCGTTCTCCGTACACTTTAGTCTTCCCCATAAGAACTGATGTTTGGATAGTTTTAATAAATATATGTTTCAAACGGACATCAAACATTTTTGAGAGGAGACAGTCTTCAGCCTCTGTGCGGAATACGCTCAGGTTTATTTGAGTCTGGGGCTTTTTGATAAGCCATGCAGTGAATGGATTATGCATGAGTTGACAATAAAGTAAGCTCTGGCAGAGGTTGGCAGGTGGAGACGGAGACAAAAACACAGACTGGGGAAGAATTATTATTGAGCTGTCAGTAGTTGTTGAGCACTGAATATATCTTTAACCCCATCTGCAGCATCACTTGTTGGTGCGTTTACCATAAATATCATCATTTACATGAACAGCATGTGATTACGCCCAGTGAACCTGCAAACACACTTCACTAGATGCAGCTGCATCTTTTTTTTTTTCCAACAACACATTCACTTATCATCTGACATACACTGGTTGCACGTTTGGCTGCATGTCTATAGAGCAAAGCACAATGTGTGAGCTTTAGATGTCGTAATGTATTTTTAATGACTGCAGAGAGAGAGAGAGAGAGAGAGAGAGAGAGAGAGTTGTAGGTTTTATCCCTCACTAGGTGTATGTCAGAGTCAAGGGCAGAGATGTCTGGCTGCTTCCCTTCTGATGTTTCTGAGATGTGATAACAACTGATGCTGAGCATCGCCGGACTTTGTAGAGCCCGAGATCAAAACTTTAAACACAGCCTGCGGGTTAGATGTAAACCGTTTAATGTGTCCGTCTTTCCCGAGTTAATGAACCTCTTCTGGAATAGTGACAGTGTTTTTTGTTCCGGTAATTTTGTTCTCTCTGTCCACCGTTTAAACAAGCGGAGTCATTTTGGCTGACACGGCGGACTATTTTACAACTGTTCAACGTTACCCAGTGATTCACTGTCCAGGCAATTTCTACAAATGTGATTAGAAATTATGTTAAAATGTGTTTCTCAGCCCCGAGGCAAAGAAACACTTGCCAAATATTTGATAGATCAAAAGTGTCCAAATCGGCCTCGTCCAGATTGCCGTGCCCGGGGGTTTGCAAATGGAATTACAATGATAATTGCCTCAGAAGCCTCGAGACCTGGAAAAAATCTCGGTGTGAAATGCTCAGTTATTAATAAAAAGAGTGTTGACAAGGTGTGTGACTTGATTTTTTTAGGAGAAAATTCAGTTTGGTCACAGATTGGTAACAAGAAGCTGTGATATTTTAGGGCTGCCCCCCTTTTTTGTTGTTGTTTGTCTTTCCTTGACACACACATTTACAAGCAGGTCTGAGCACAAATACAATCCACTTTATATTCCAGCTTCACATGTGTGTGTTCAATTTCTCTCCTCTCACATGCTTAGAGAGACGCACACACACACTTTCACACAACTAGGTTTGTTCTGGTGAAAATATTCCAGAGCCAAACAGGTGCCTCAGCCTGTGCATGAAGCAGAATCTGCAGAGTGAAGATAACACTCACGCGTACTGGGATTTATTCTGGCTGCAGCCTTCATGAGGATGTGAATGTTGTGTGTCAGCAAACTAACCTACTTTACATTTTTACACTCCGTGATTTTAGAATTTGACATGCTCTGCACACGTCTCTTCTGCAGCTATTAATGAAAATTCAAAACTGACAAAAACACTAAATATTGGAGTTTTTTTTATGTAGTTTATGATAGTTTAACTTGCAACCAGATGAAAAGTTGGGGTCTAAATGTCAAAACACACGCAAAGGTATTTCTAATTAATGAAAATAATTTAAATATAAAAGTCCCTCTTAGAATCCAAATAAAATTAAATGTTTCTGTAATTTTTAAATGACATATACACTAAAGCAGAAGTACATATAGATCTTTTCCTCTGCTTTACTGAAAACTAATGACTCTATAGATGACCTTTGACCATTTTAACTGCCTCTTTAATTCCTCTTTCACATTAACAAGAAGTGGGTTTGTTGCAGTTTGCAGCTCGATTGCTAGATCTCATTAGATTTCATGGCTGAAGTTAAGAAAATTCATCCCTGGATGATCAATGAAAACAACAAATTGGTAGAAACTAGAACACCAAACTTTGAATTTAAATTTATTTACTAATTTAAAGCACCATCCTGCAGGATTTTGTGTTTCTCCATTATCCTTGTCGTCACCAAGCTGCTTCTGTTATCCTTGTTTCTTTGCATGTTTGAGTCTTTCTTTGTAAAGACACACACACTGTGTGTGCAGGTGCACACACTCCAGCAGCTGGTGTTATTCTGTCAGTCACTCTGTGCAAAATTTGCATGAGTCTCCTGGGGAGCATTAGATTTGCTGAGCCACTTGGTGGCGAAGTACTAAAAATGTCATTAAATGTTAGAGAGATTACATGATAGCAGGGTCTTTGATGGCCACGACAGCTTTAAGGAAGGACCGAGCTTTACCTTGTTGAGTATGTGAATGTGACGGCTTCACAGAACTTTTTCCACTTTGTGCTGAGTAGAATTTTTACATAGCAGAGTAAATTTGACCCACCGAAGGAAGAGGAGGAAAAAACCTTGAGAGAAAATAATTATACCTTTCTTTTGGCTCTAGAACTCATGAATAAAGAGTTTTCTGCATTCAGAAGATTTACATTCATAAACGTTATTAACTATATGCTCACACACGCATGCACGAATTGTGATGTGACACTTAACTGCAATATAAGACTCGGCAAGTCAATAATCTGCTTATTGGCTTGCTTAGGGAAAAACATGCTTTCCGACAGAAACCTCAAGATTTACAAATTATTTGACGTGTAGCTGCTGAATCACCTACAGACATGTTTACAGTCTGATGCACATCGCAGCAACAGGAAATTCAGAACTCAGAAAGGAAATATTTCATTTAATTCTAATCACAGAAAAGCATCTGTGTGAATGCACTGATTGTGCTGACTATATTTTTGCAGCACGAAGGGTTTCAAACATTCTGAGCTCTTCTAAAACACTGACTTGGAGTTGGTGATTCATGCTTTTATTTCTTCTCGATTAGATTATTGTAATTCTCTTTTTACATGTTTTAACAAAAATGCACTTGATCGTCTTCAGCGAGTCCAAAATGCTGCTGCAAGACTTTTAACCGGGTCCAGCAGGTGGTCACGTATCACACCAGTGTTGTCTTCTCTGCACTGGCTTCCCATTAAATTTCGAATTGATTTTAAAATTCTCGTTTTGACCTTCAGAGCCTTGCATGGGCAGGTTCCAAAATATATTTGTGATCTCCTTCACTCGTACATATCTGGTCGCTCGCTCCGATCTTCAGACCAGAACCTCCTCATGGTTCCAAAAACTCACTTTAAAACCAGAGGAGATCAATCCTTTCAGGCCGTGGCTCCAAATCTGTGGAATGCCCTACCTTTGCCCCTTCGTGAGGCTGACACTGTTGATTCTTTTAAAAGGCAGCTGAAGACACTTTTATTTGGGCGAGCTTTTGGTTGACTGGACTTTTGGTGTGATTATTATTCTTTTTATCTTTTACTGTTTATGCTGTTTATTGAATTAATTGTGAAGCACTTTGTGATTTTTATCTGTGAAAGGTGCTACATAAATAAAGTTTATTATTATTATTATTAAAGTTTCTAAGTTCATCATCTTCTAGTAATAGTGCAGTAAGCTTCCCTTCACTGTCCTGTGTAGTCTAGTTCAGTCTGATTCATCCTGTTTATCTGGAGCTTCACACCACAGGTGGAAAACAAATGTCGACTCTCTCAATTGTGGTCGCCTGAATTCAGCAGGCACATAACAAGTCTCTGGTGCATTGAGTGAAATGTGCACCAGACAGCCAGATGCTCTCGTGTCCCAGTAAAATGATTATGAGATTTCTGTTTAGGAAGAAAAAAAAAAAAGTTTATTTCATCAGCTCCTTTAGGCAAAAGAGCACTCCAGTCTCTTACTGTGAGCGCACCATTTAATTATTCTCCTATTCCCATCTTCCTTGGTGTCTTGATCTGTCAGATTTCTCCTCCTCTTCCTCCTCCTCCTCTCTGTCATCGTCCTCCATCATTCTTTTGCAGTAGAAGATTACTTGAGTGCAGTAAATCTCTGTGGATTGTGACCACGCTGCGACTCTCCCTCGGCGCTGTCTGGATGAAGATGGACGTGCCTACTGGCTATAATTATACATATGATTAGTACAGCAAGAACACATTGGGATTACATCTTCAGTCAACCAGTTGTCTCCTTCTAGTGATAAAAATCTACATTTTTAAACTCACTGCGCACCTCAGGTTTAACATTTTTAGTATTTATTTAAGATTCATTTTGTCTTTTAATGGAAAAATGTCAAAGCCTGTAAGAAATGTCGATGAACTTCCATATGAATTTATAATCTGCTTGTTATCCTGCAGCAGAAACTGAGATCTGAAGCAAATATTACTTTCACTAACTGCAAAGAGAAATTGGTTGGATCTGTGGCTGTTGTTAGTTTATCACTTGCAAGTTGGTTTTTGGCAATTTTTCCTCAATTTTCTTGCATGTTGACTTTAAAACACCATCTAAGCTATTCCTACTCCTTCAGCTGGTGTTTTACTCACACAGCTGAATAAAACATGACATTTTTGCTCATCTTATTTTTGAAAATAGACAGTGAAGACAGGTGGAAGACGAACAGATTTAAACATTCATTAATCCCAGGAAGGCTTCGGGTCTGTTTGCACCAGGTTGTTTTAGCTGACACATGAGTGTAATATAACACATTATCTTATAAAGTCTCCCTTTTCCCAAATTAATATTGAGCTACAATCTGTTGAACCGTGAAGTTGTTTTTAAATGGAAAATTAGCCGAATCCAAACTACCACTTATATCAGATGAGCACCTTCTATTAGTGCAGCGTCGACTGTGGTTTTCTGTATTTTCTGCAGATGTGGGTGATTTTACAGGACTTAAATTTGTTTTTTTTTTCTTTTCAGATGTTTATCTCTGGTAGTAACTAAACTGTGGTGTGTTGGTCTCATGATCTGTTGCATAAGAGCCCCAAATTCATGCTAAAACATAGTCATCTGATTCAACAAACACATCAAAGGTGGATAACTGAGTTTCATAAATGAACTAATATACAGTCTTATTGTTTAACTGGTTCTGCTTTACTGAAATGATGAATGTTTTATTTTTTTACTGAACAGAAAGTTTGGCTTTAGCAAACATATTAGCTTTTACATTTTTTTGTGTAGCAGAAAATGTGTGGACCCATCTGTGATGCATACATGTAAATACTATATTTTTTAAAACAATTCTTTTTCACTTAAAGAGGCCCTTCCATTAAAAACGGTTTTTCTCAGGTTTCTGTTGAATATTTTAGCTCTACAGGTGTTCTTACCTTCATAGTGGGTGTGAAAACAGGTCAACAACTTCTCTTTCAGTTTTAATCTCTCAAACTACGCAGGTGGCGAGAAAACCCGAGTTCTCCTGAGTCCGAACAGCCTGTATCTGTTTCATCACAACTCCTTTGTTCGTTAGTATTCGGCAGCTCCCGCAGTTGAAACCACACCTAGCATGCTGCTGGCTAAAAGTTGTTAGCATAAGACGTAGCAAACAGGAAGACACAATGTCTGACGTTGCCATGCGCAGCGGGGCAGGAAACAGTATACCTTGCTCTGATAGGCTAGTTTGTTAGCCAATCAGAGTCCAGCAAATTCAAATAATGAATATGACCGAGCTGCTGCTGGAGGCCTGACGGAAGGAGCCGGAACCACCCGAATTTTAATGCAGACAGATTGAAAGGTCTGTTAATCAGTGTTTCCTAACGTTTTTTAGATATAAAATGTTTCATATTACAGGTTAAAACCTAAGAAATAACCATAAAGTCCTGAAATGTGTATGAAATGGCCTCTTTAAATGCTACTGAATCAACTGAAAGCATAAAGTGACCAGTTGAATTAACGTATGGTGGGACGTTGCATGTAATTCTGGTTGCGAGCTGCTCTGGAATGCATGAAATTGTGTGCACCATGCTCTTCTTCTCCCTCCTTAGCTTGTGGATAATGCAACTGCATGAATGCTCTGGTACCCGTGGTCTCTAATGAGCCTTTCACTGAGCAGTGTGAAGTGCAACGGGACTGCAACCCGACATTGACATTCACCTCCATCAAGCAAGAGTAGCACCTGAGAGTAGATAGAGCCCAGGTGAGGGGGGTGGGGAGAAAGATAAGGTGAAAAGAGAGCGCAATTATGCTCTGTTGTAAACAGCATGAAAGAACGACAGTCGAGCCTGTTGTTGCCGTAGAAACAGACTATTGGGAGGACTGAGGCAGAATGAGAAAAGATAGTTTGCTCTTCAACACAGACATACTGCAGCTTTGCTTCTGGCAGAGCTGTCAAAAGCTGCAGGGGAGCTTTGGTTTCCTGCTTTGCCTCTTCAGTAAGTATTCAAGTAGTGTGCCCTCCGAGCGCTGATACAATCCGCCCTCCGTACTGGTGTCCAAGGTTGCACAGCCTAAGCTTTTTCCAAAGCATCCTAAATCAGGAAAAATACAAACCATTTTCTCTGTGAAAATGAGGTGAATCCTATTTGTTAGAGCGGGAACTGTAGATATGTGCCGTCATCCCGCTGTCATTTTGATTGATGTGTTTGTTTGAACTCACAGCACCCTCCATGCAGGACTGAAGAGGCTGGGGGCGGCTGCATTATCCTTCACTTCAGGTCACGCTGCCGGGGTGTCACCACTGTCTGACTGTTCCTTCTAAATGCACAAACACGCGTTCAGGGCTGCGGCCTCGCTCTGCTTCCTAATAGATTACATCGGAGCCATATCTGCGACATGAAAATCTCAAGACACCGAGGCAAACATTGGGGGAGAGATGTTGTTTCTATGGAAACCGCCTCCCAAGCATTTTGCAGAGCTGCAATCGAAGCATGCGCTTTTTTTTTTCTTAAAACTTAGCGTCCTTAGATTTTATAAATATTCTATGAGGAAATCTGTTTTCATCTGCTATCGCCCTCTTTTAAGTTGACAAATACAAGTTAATTACACAGAACCACCTTTCTGTGGCGAACAGATGCAGAAGCAACTGTTACTTTGAGCTTGTTTTCGGGTAGGGAATGCTTCGTGCATGCTAGCGTAACATTTGTCCTTATTTTTTAAGCCTTTTCCAACAGTTACACGTCTTCTTCAAAAAAGTTTGAGGCATGTTTGTTTGAGAGAACTTGTTCCTCCTCAGAGTTATCAACTTTTAAATGTATAACTAGAATTACTTGTTGATATTCTCTTTAAAGCACTTTTCCAATTAACTAGAAAGATGCAGTTAGAAACCAGATGCATGATGGGAGATACATAAAAGAATCTGTATTTTAATTTAAGTTTTTGAAATGAATCATGAATTATATTTTTCCTTGGTGGTTATTACTAGCTGCATGAGGTGTGCTGTTCTGTACGGAGGGACTCCCAACATACCAGTCTGGATGGTATTTGTGGGAAACATGAATTCCAAATAAATCCTGTTCCACAATCCACAGATCCAAACTAAACCACCAACAGACACTTTAGGAAACGTTCAGATGTTCTTTTCCCATTTTTTGGCTGATAGTTTTAGCAGCAGAAGAGGGATGCATTCGATATTAGACACGCTCAGTATTTTATTATTTATTTAATCCTGTCAGTCACACCGATGAGGAAATCAAGGAGTGATATCTAGGTTCAGTATCTTGCCAATGGACACCTTGACATGTGGCAGCGTTGGGGATCATATCCCCCCATCCTCCTGATTACAAGATTACCACTGAGTCAGCACCTCCCCCAAAGATTTTGCGAGCAACGCATCACCATCTGTTCCTTTTTAGAGACCTAAATTCTGTCTCATCTTGGGTGAAAAAAGTTTCTCTTTTCTTACATTATTTGCTTAAAGCTGACAAAGAGTTGACCACACCAATATTGACACAGTAGAGTGAGACCAGATCAACGAAGATGATTGAGTGATGCTGGATCGTCGCCATGGATGAAGGATGGGCTTCGATAGGCAGTGAAATGTGTTTTTAACACCAACAGCAGGGAATGAAAATGTAAAATCTAGTGAGGGTGTGTATGTGGGCCAGCTGGGACGTCATACTCATCAGTTCAAGTCTGACTGCAAAATGCAATCTCTTCTTTTCCATCTCTTCATCGGCAGCTCCTAACCTGAGGTGAATGGGATCATTTTAGCCTAATGGTCAGTTTGATTCACTGTGCAGAGTTCTTTCTGTCTGGAGGAGCTGCTCACTCAGAGCTGCATGCCAGCCTCTCCCCCTTTTATCTACCAGTGAGCACATTTTATTTATTTTTATTTATTTATTTTTTTTACTGTGGCAGTGCTTGTTGTAGAAGTTGATTCTCTGGGGCAAGAGGAAGGAGTTGTTAAGTTAATCAAATGCATTCCCTGTAAACAATGTGGTATGAAATGTGGTTCTGCTTTGTTTTTCATCGCTATAAATTTTTTTTCTTGCATCATTGCGCTGTCTTGTGGTGTAAAAAAACATCTGACATAATTCACACCAGGTCCGTCACAGCTGTACTGTGGGGATTTGAGCAGCACCCCCTGTAGCTTCACCCATATTGAGCAGCACTGGAGCAAGCAAGGTAACGAGCTTGTTAAGAACATGAAACCAGCTCTATGTGGTTGAAATCATGACGGATTTCTGTATAGGGTGCCTTAAACGTCAGATTAGGCAGCCATGACATCACTGGAGGGAGAAACGAGGGGTGTCATTGCTACGATTACTACTCAGCAGTAACATCAGGAGTTACAGCTGACTTATTTTTTCAGATGGTTAATTATACTTAATGTTATTAGAGATGCAAAATTGATCACTACACTATAAGTTGTTTGGAAGAATGATTGTGTGTCCAGTTTGAGTTGAGGATTATTTGGGAAAGTGTCAACAGGGGGCAGTAAAGTAAACAGTCTGCAGAATATGTTTTTGTTCTTCTGTCCTCAAAAACCCAACAAGCTTGAATCTAGAAGTGTTAAACTTCTCTGATGTGCTAAAATGTATATTGTACAGACTCGTTTTCTCTTCTCTGGGCCTAAAATATGACTCAGATTGTTTTTATTATTGTTTCTATATTTATATTAACACATTTACAGGAATTGGATCAAAAATATTCAAAATTCTTAGGTTTTGCCTTTGGGTCATCTTCTGGTATTAAAAATGCTTTTACTTGTACTTTATGTTTTTTAAATAAGAAATTTCTGCTGCCTCTCCGGTACAGATTTACATGGAACAAAGGTGATCAGAGCAGGTTGGTGGAGGACAGATTTATTCCCCCCAGCTTCATCTATCATCAGAGTTTGGAGTCTGTGGTGTTGAAGAGGGTGGTGTAAATCAAGGTTACTGGCCTCTAGTACTGTAACTATTATGTAGAGAAGCTTATTGAGTTGTATTTCACTTTAACTGAAGTGAACCTAAACTGCAAAGAAACAAAATCATTTTATTTTAACTCATTGGCTTTAAATAAAGGCAGGAACGTGAGCTGCAGAGCTGCTAGGTTCGTAGCCCCCCAGGTGTATTTGTATGCCAAGAACTCCCTGCAGAGAATTCGTCTGCTGCAGGGAAGCTGCACTCAACTCCAACATCCTGTTTGAGTCGCAAATCTTTGAAGTAAGAAGAAGATGGAGAGTGCTGCTGTAAAGAAAGAATTCACACATGTAAAATACACTAATTAGTATATTCACTGTGCACTTTTTAAAAAGCTGGACAGGGTCAGCAATGAGGTGCCATCTGTTTTACCAGCAGGTGAGGACTGATGATGTCATGGCAGGTGGACTGTGGCTCAGAAGGGAGTAAAACAAACACTGGAGGGAGATGTGGGACTGTTTCAGGTTTTTTTTTTTTTTTGCATATTGAGGTCATTCCTGCAGAGCTCAGAGCAGATGATGGATTTCATGGAGTTGGATCTTTTTCTTTCCTGCAAGCCTAAAACATGCAATAAAAAAGCAGAGCTGGCTCTAGTGAAACTCTTTGAAAAACAAAAGATGGCACGTTATTTCCTCTTTAGACTGCAATCTTTATGAGAGAGTGCAAAGTGACATTTTTTATCCAGCCAACAGATTTCCCTCCAGAATTACATGCAGGATCTGTTTCTTCTCCTCCTGTCAGACTGAAATATGACCAGAACGGGATGCCCCTGATCTGTTTTTAAGTCGTTGCTCGTTCTTCTAACCTTCTGTTCACACTAATTGTTTGATGCTGGAGACATCAGGTCAGCCGGGTTGGGAGCATGGAGAGCTCTGCCATCGAAGCTTTGTGCTGCTGTCTGTATCTCAGCAGCTTTTATTGTTTCATCTCACCAAGCACACACACACGCATGCACACACAGACATACTGTGGGGGCTTAATGAGGTGATTCAGGTTTTCGTCATACTTTGTAGAACTCTACTTCAACTTCAGAGGCAATTCTCTGTCACTAACTTTTGATGTCACCATTTGTTCCTGCTAGAGAAGAATTTATTTATGTTATTATGAAGGTTAGTACCTGCCCCCGAGTGTTGATGTTAATTTCTGATAAGACAAACTCTCTCCAAAAAGATTTTTCTCATCCTGAATCGTTCTAAGACCCGACGCCAGTAAACACGACGAGGTTTGAGAATCTGTTTCCTCTGTTTATCTAAAATCTCACCACATCAACCTCCAAGATCTGATTACAAATAAAAACACAAACTAAAACTAAATGATTCCAAAGTGTTTGAATGGTGTGTTGGAACTGACTTCTAAAAATGTCAAAAAATGTTGATTTCCAGACAAGGATTACAGCGTAATCTCAACATTCATCATTTCAAAGTTAACGACTGACGAGGTGTAAAATCCGACTTAAGCTCCTGTTTAAAGATTTCAATGTGTCATAAGTTTCGCTATTTCTCAGCTTTATATAAAACAGATTCAAATGTCTTTAAGTCAAGTTTAGTTATGTAGCACATTTAAAAACAACCAAGGTTGACCAAAGTGTTGTATAATAGAATCGTATAAAACAATAAAATTACAATAAAAATAGAATAAAAAGCTTTAAAATATATAAAATACCGCACTAATAAGAACAATCAGATTAAACCTTGTTAAAAAGCCCATGAGAGGAGGTGGGTTTTAAAATCAGATTTCAAAGTTTCAGAGTTTATGGAGAATTTGATGAGCTATAGTAAACGTCCTCTCTCCTTTAGTTTTTAATCTGTATTTGGGAACAAATAAGAGGTAATAAAAATAAATAAAGTTGAAATGTTTTGGAAAAACCTACAGAGTGAGTTTTACTTTTCAGCAGTAAAAGAAAAAAACTTCATCTAGTTTAAAAATGTTCATTCAGAACGCTGTTACACTCATAAACATCCCATATTCTGTCTTTAATCGGATCATTTCAAAAAGTTATCCTGTTGAAACGAATCATGTTATAAACATCCATCTTTATTCAAAGCTACTGACTTTCTGTTAAACTCAGTTTAATTATACCGTTCTCTCTCTCTCTGTTTGACGTAACACAAAAACACCTGGAGTCTTTACAACCTGTACACATGACCTGTGTCCATGAACCACACGGCTGCTAAGTTCCAAACAAGTTTTCCAACTGCAGCAATGTGTGAAAATATTCACATGATTTTCTTTAATAACTTTAAATGGACTCTAGATTTAAACAGAGTCCATTTTTATCACATTTAATCCACAGTAACCTCTGCTCTGAACTGCAGCCTTGTCTATTATCATCATTATTATCTTCTAAGAACAATATGTTCCACTCTGTGCTGTTACAGCGAGTCCTTCATTAGTGATAATATACTCTGTTTGGAAAGCTTCAGCCGTGAAAATAAGAGCAGACGACTAAAATATACCTCTGATGTCAGCAGATTACTTTCATAGATAAATAGTGCCTTTATGTTTTTCGTCAGAGGGGAAAGATTCGATTGGAGTGAGATGGAAGCACCAAGAAGAAGAAAGCTTTTGTTTATGCAGCTTTTTTTACTTGGAACATGTTGCAGGAAGATTAACGGAACTTATTGGTCTTAAATGATTCAAAAGCAAGCTGAAAGTATCAGACTGCATCGATAATTTGTGAATGTTTTTCATGACTTGTGTTTAATGTTGTGTGTTTGTATGTTGTAACTGTGTTGATTTTTACTGCCTCGTGTCCTGGACCCACTTGGAAAAGAGGATTTTAATCTGCACGAGAATTTCCTGGTTAAATAAAAAGGACAAAAACATAAATATTTTAAAAATGATTAAAATACAGAACAAGGTCAGGAAACATCAGCACCTCGGTGTCCTCATCGTGGAGGATTATTTCTTATTAACTCTTTTTCTTTATCTAGACTGGGTTTTTATGGTCAGTTTTATGTGTAACAAATATAATATCAACATTTTATTGATCAGTTGATTCATTTTCTATCTTATCTTTTTGTCTTAGTTGTTAAAATTAGAAAAATTAACTTTTAGATAATAATAGAGGATCAAAACTGAAAATTCTTATAATGTCTCATTAAGTGAAAGTAAAATACATTTTTGAGTTTGACTTGATGTGTAGGCGGCTTCAAATGCTTTTTGCTTTTAACTTTAAGGAGAACAATTAACAACATATCTGATTTTTTTAAATAAACGTCATGTATTTCATTTGGAGAATTCTCTCCTTCCTTTTCACTTAATTTAATTGTGTGTCAGTCTCAGTTTTCGGGTGCACGCTCATCCCTCCTCACGCGCGACACCGGACTTACAGATCAGACTGGTCTCCTCTACTTCCATCAGCCTGCTGATGGTCATGTATTCTCACAGCTTTGGCCCCTTTCGTCTCTCCCAATCACCTGGAGATGGATGAGCACCATCAGGTGCCTAAATTGAAAAGATGACAGCGATAGGGGGGCGGGAGAATAATGAGCTGAAAATCAGTAAAGCTATTAAACAGTCTGCAGGATGTTATTTTGGGATGGAGAATTGATTTGCTGGTAGAGTGATGTCATACTAATCTTTATACTTCTGTGAGAAGTTTACTCTGTAAATAGTAAAAGTTTTAAAACGGTTCTTTCTAGCAAATCTCCAAATCAAAACACTGCATGTTTTCAGGAGACAGGAAGCAAATCAGTTCTGTGCAGTTTCAAAAACTAGTTTCTCACGTATCAGCTCTTCATCTCTTTCTCACTTTTTTTCCTCGTCTCTGTCACTCAATCAGCGATAGGTGTGACTGATGCAGCAGGAGTACAGGCTGCAGACTTGTAGTTATCAGTATGCATGACTGTATTTGAATATGAACTGAAAAGGCCATTACAGCTCAATTTCATGCCCGGTGGGATAGCTGACATATTTCTCTCTTTATAGAAATCAGACTGTCAAGAATGTTCACTTTGCTCTCCTTCTGTTCCTCCACATTTTACCTGAAATCACTCTTTCTTCTCTCCATCCAGCTGTTTAGGACTTGACTTCCTCATCTCCCTGATCTCAGACTTTGTACTTTTGTGTCTTAAATTTATTTAGATCCAAGACCTGGTTGTTGTCTGTGACATCAAAATAAAAAAAACATTTCAAATCAGATTTTCAGTGACCTCTGTGTTCGATCTGCTACGTCAGCTGTTTACTGCTGATCTTTATTCAGGGCAGCTTGTAGCACATTGAGATATTTGTGTTTTTGTTACTTTTTTCACACATTACTATCTAGATAATAAAGAATTTTAAAAGCCACCCACATCACAATGACACAAGCATGTAGTAGCAAGTGTAACATCATTCTGCCTACAAATATTCCAGACTTTTAATCAAATTTGGCTGATACTGATTATTAACTGCTATTAAATAGATCAACCAATCAATAAGTTGCACTTTCATAAGAACACAACAACTAAACTACTTCCTCTCATCTGAGAAGGAGGCATTATTCCACGTTACTCAGTATGTTGCATATTTTATTTGATATACTTAATTTATTCAGTATGATGCGTATCGGCTCCCAGTTGGGGTTGATATTTCCTGACACAGGAAGAAGAACTGTTCTCTCTAAACCACTTTGCCTTCATCTTTGCATGAAAACTCTCTGCAGCACAACCGTCCGTCTGCTCCGAAACAACAATAGCTTATTATGTTTCATTCAAGTGAAAGGGCTGTTAGCCCGCTGAGTCACCAGCTCTTTTCTGTTGTCTGATATTCGTTTGTCTTAAAATGTAGAGACACTGATGCTGACATTGTGGCGATGTGCTGCACGTCTGATGCGTTCTCATCTTTTGAAATAATGTTGTTGGAAATGGTGTCATCTAGACAAACCTGCTCACGGAGGGAATCATCACGTCTCTCGTTGCTTTCTGTTGCCTCATAATTTACACAAACTGTCGCCTGGATCCAATTTCACAGTGTCCATTTACAAACTGCCAGAGTTTGTACAAGCTTATGCCTTTGTTTAGTATTGAAGTAAACGAAAGACAACTCCGATAACAATTTGAGCTCTTTTGTTTTTTTTTACTTTCAGTTGCATTCAGTAGAATTTACTATTATGAAAATTCATACCAGCAATTTAACATGAATTGGAGAAAGAAAAGCCACACAGTCTTTTGATTTTTTCGTTTTTAATAAATTTGTAGAAATATGTGCTATTTACTCGGTATGTAAAGTTGTGTGATTGTAAACGTGACAAGTAGAAGAGCAGAAGTAAAGGTATTCTTGGCTGCTGACAGTTGGATGTATCTCTGTGTAAAGGCTTTGACGTGGTCATGCAAGTCGATCTGCTGTAAGACTGTATTTGGAGACCAAAGCTGTTTAAGCCGTTTGACTCACTGAAAGCAAATGACTGTTCATCTTATTATCCAGTTGAGAGAACCTGAGCCGTCCTCAGAATGAAGGCAGGAATAAGCCTCAGTGTTTCATTTATGTGAAATCTGTTTTTCTGTTTATTTTTTATGAAAATTGTCTAAAATCTGCTGCAGAAAGACATTTATATGGACATGAATGAACCATTCAGAGCATCTGTCAAGCAAGAAAATAGCTTAAATGTTTAAATATATCAAAGCTGACTACTAAATAAAACAGTTTTCTATAAAAGACCTGCAATGAAAAGCTTTTTTAGTTGTTTTTTTTTTTTTTAAGTTAAATGCAGCATGAAGTTTAATCCATGAGTTGAACCTAATGAGGCATCTGGGATTTTTAACTTATCCGTGCAAATAAGACAATTTTCGGTGCTTTAGTGTATTTTATTATTTTTTTATTTAACACAACCTGGCTTTTATTTTCCTATCTGTATCTTATCTATTGTGTTTTATTGGCTTCACTTCCTGAAACAAGCTGCCTTCATCGTTCAGAGTGAGTCATGGCGTCTGTGCAGAAGGGATGAGTCTGTATGTTTGTTAGTGGACTTTGGTTGGCGTGTTTGGTCAGATCATGTTGTGTGTTTGCTGTGTCCTTGAATCCAGCTGTGAGCATGTGTGTGAGATGAATTACCCTCTGTCATCTCTGCTCCACCTTGCGCCTCTCGTTGCATGCAGGAGATTGGTGGAAGTGGGAGTAACAGCCTCTCTGATTGGTGGATCCTCCAGTGGCTGATTCTTTGTCTTTAAACTAAGAGGGATTCAGAGGGAGGAGACTGATCATTTGTCTGTGTGTGTGTGGTGTGGGATATTCTTAAGCAGGGTTAAAGGGAGGCTCTCTAAGGTTAAGCTCGGTGTGCAGAGCAGACAGTCCATTTAAAGGACACCTCCTCTTCCTCTTGAATGATTAAACAACAGTTTGCACCTCCCCCACCTCGTCAAGATCAGCTGGAGGAAGTAGTGGATGGGCCAATAGGATTCCAGCAGCAGACTGACTCAGTGTGTGTGTTTATGCAGCTGAGAGGGAAGGCAAGCCTGGACAAGTAGCAGCAGCAGCTCTGCCTCTGTATTTGTGTTTGAAAAGAGGAATGTAGGGCGGCCACTTGTTCTCCCGTCCTATCCTTTCCTCTGTCTCTGTTTCTGCTCAGTGCTACCCAGCTCGCAGTCGCCACGGTGACAACTGACATTGTCGCCGCAGCTCCACTTCCGTATTTGCCAAGGCTTTTGGTTCTTTATTTGGGACTCTGTCAATTTGGACTCATCTCAGGGATTTACAGGAAGGGGGATGTAACCGTCGTCTGAGGGTGTGTGAGAGTGTGTGACTCGGTGTGTGTGGGACAGAAAGGTGAGGTGGCTTCAGGATCCAGCCATGAATTCCTGTTGGAAAATGAAGATCCAGGTACATGTTCTTGTTTTTTATTGTTGTTTTGTGTTTCATTTTTGTTGAAGATGCTGATGTCATCGTTTTCTATGTGAAACATGGATGTGATGAGAAAGGAGGATGATGATGGCAAAAGGGAGGCGGGGGCTCATTGTTATTTCCCTGTACTGGTTGTTATGGTGAGGCCTTTTGTTCCTGTGGTGATGGCAGCAGTGTTTCTGCGCCAGGAGCAAAGAGATGAAAGAGTTGGCAGTAATATGTGGTGTGTCTGTTTTCATGTGAGTGCGTTCTGGCAGAAAGGAGAGCATGAATAGAATCAACATAACCGGAGACTGAGCATCTATCCTATCTGGGTTTTATGGATTTTTTTTGTGTGTTTATTGTGTTGCTTATCTTTTATATATATGTGTTCAGCTTTCTCTTTTTGGGTACTCCAAACCCTTAATACAGATTGTGATACATGGGACTATTGTGTCCATGTTTGTTTGACAGTCCAGAGGAGCATCTGCTTGAAGGGTTGACCCACTTTACCTTGTGGTGCTGCCCTTTGTTCTGGATGAGTGGGGGTTTGCAGCTACTGTAAATAACTTCCTGTGAGAATCCTTATTTGTCTGCACGTTAACACAAAATATCAGATCCGTTTCAATCCTGCACAGAAGAACCCTTTAAATCCTCCTCACTGCCAGAAATGAGGTTGCAGAGGAATGTGCGCTGACATTTAATGCTTGCAAAAAAGAGGTGGGAGCTCTGGTGGGATGCTGCGTTCACGGCAAACTGAAACTCCAGACATGCTCAAGACCTCGCTGGCTAAACCGGCAGACACTGAAAAAGCTTTGGAACCTCCCAGTATACAGCTTAGCATATCACATCATCGACTAATGAACCAAATCGTTGAGCTTTGTGTCAAATCTGCAGCTGTTTGGAGGGAGGGAGGGAGGGAGGGAGGGAGGGATTAGTGAAGTCACGTGTCCAGGCAGAGCTTAAAGCTGTCTCAGAGGGGGGGAGATGGAGGCAGAAATGAGGAAGAGGAGACAAGAGACGATGCAAAGGGTGCAAGACAAGGAGGAGTAGCTATAAGATCTGGTTTTCGGGTGCAGACGTGAGAGTTTTACTCACAAGCTGAGTGTTTATTTTGATATTGCACAGACTCAGTTGTTCAGCATTTATCAGCACATTGGATTTTCCATAGTAAATCACTGGAGACTTACAGGCCTGCATTTAATGTCATTTTAGGTCTGGATGGATGGATGGATGGATGGATGGATGGATGGATGGATGGATGGATGGATGTCAGAGAGAAAAAGAAATAAAATCTATTCCTCCAAATATTTAATAAATATGACCAGTGTTCTCTATTAGATGCTGTAATGAGTTTGAGAACTGAATTATTGAATCAGCTGCTGGTGAAGGTTCTCAGTCATCCAGGTCAGGGTGATTCTACCAGGTTAAAAAAAAAAGCTACTGAACTTATTTTGGCTTTTGAAGAAGTTTAGCTTTTCATCTGAAGCGCTTCATCAGTTCAAAACAAAAAGTACAGAGCAGGGTTTGGAAAATGTCCCGAGTTATTCAAACAATCCTGTCATGTATGAAAGGGAAATCTTTTAGCATTCATCACCTTTTTTTTTTTAATCTGTTGAGTCTTTTTGAGATTTCTTAGTTGATTTAATGTGTGTAATAGTGTTTGAAGGTTTTGTGTTTTCATTCTTTTTCTTCTGTCTTGCTGGGAATATCCTCAACTCATTGTGTTAAAGTTATTATCTCAGATTAAGAGCTGATGAAGAAACCAAACATCTTGAAAAACAAGAAAAAAAGGTCCAGCTTTGTTTTGATTGTGCAGTTTCTCTTTTCGGCTGGTTTGACCTCGTAGTTTCTGTTCACATTTCTTTGTTGATACAAACATCAATAATTTAATTACCGTAGATAATAACAGTAATAACAGATCTGCTCTGAACTACTTTTTTTTTATTATTATCATTAAAAATAACTTGCATCACATGAATGAATAAAACACAAAGAGCTGCATGTGATGAAATGTTGCTTTGCTGTAAAGTATTTCAGTATATCTTTAAATCCTTCTTTAGATTTCACTTGACTTATTTCGATCAGTCCCTGTGGAGTCACTTCAGACCTGCTTTGTCGCTCTTATTGATGTAATCTATCTGTATTAACACCACTTAACCCTGCTGGAACAGATCTACACGGTTCTCAACATGACGGTCACTTACTGTCTCTTCTTTTCCTTTTCCTGTTTGGACACACTGATGTAATTATGGCTAAGATGAAGGGAGGAGGAGGCAATGGGAGAACCACAAGCATACATCCTGTGGATGAACACACACATAGATGTTCTTATTCGTGCAGATGTGGATGTGTGGGGAAAAAAGAGACTGTGGTTGTTTCCTTCCTCCACCACAGTCTTCTTCACCTCTGTTTCATGTGGTATTGTGATCCACACAGACGGGCTGGTTGCCACCTTGGAGCCACTGTTTTAGTTTAATTCCTGTTGCATTAAACAAAATGACCATTTTAAAGAAGAAATGCTAAGAACTCTTCCTCTGAACTGCATGACCTCAGACTTTCATTTCCTTTCAGGCGAAGCTAGGATGAGGTTGTTATTATTTCTGTGAATTTTCTCTAGACGTCGATGATCAGCCAAGTTCTGGATGTTGTTACTGCACATACTTCAGATTTCTCATCTGGTGGTGCTACGCTGCCCACTCGGAGGCAGCCTGTTTCCTTCTGAAGTGACCGAGGGACACTGACTGGGACAGGAAACCGCAGAAAGCACTGACTTCCTCTCCTGAAGGGCACTCTTTGTTATGAATGCTGTTTATTGGGAGGATGTGTCACATATGATCAGGCAGGAGATGAAAAATGCTGCGTTTGCTCGAATACCTCTTTGTGCATTTTGTCTGTGCCAGATGATTTGATTTGTTTCTGTTTAGCTGTAATGGCAAACTTGCATATGGAATTTTTTGTTTTTTTAATCATTATTATTTTAGAGTTATCTGTGTTGGCTTATCTGCAGCATGTTGCAAATGTAAAATCCTGAATAGAGATGGCCTAAGTCTCAGATTTGGGTTTGGTAGAGAGATCAGCAGTAAAACTCGGGTGATTCTTTATTTTCAACTTAAAGGCTGTTTAACTGTCAGTAACTTGTCTGGACGTCATTTTAATAAATCATTTTTTGTATTATTTGTTTTGGTTGTACAGTTGAATTTTAAGCATTTTTGTTATTGTTTGCAAAAACGAAAGAAAACTCGAGTTATACGGATATGAAATATTGATTTAAGTGTCAAAAGTTTTTCTTCTGAAAGAAACAGAAAGTTAACAGTATCTCTTACTGAACGATGTGTGTCTATTTCTCCTGTTTTTTGCTTGTAAAGTTCAATCCTCTGCATCACAGGGAGAAGGTCAACCTCTCAGTGTTAAAGATTTGTTGTACAATGTCCATCCACCATGTCAGAGTGGAGGTCTTATACCACTTTTGTAATTTCTTTGATATACCAGCAGTCTGTTTGATGCCCTTTACTGTTATTAAACCCAAATATATGATGTTAACAATCTATTAAACTTCCCCTTATTATTAGTCTCAAAGTTTTTCTGTTTATTGGATTAGAAACTGGATTTTATATGCAAGTTTGGTCACATAACATATTCATGGTGGTTTTATAATTTTATAATCAGCAGTTTTCAGAAAGCAACTTCCTGTTAGAAAATAAACAAATTTACTTCCTCTTCATGGATTTAATTTCCCATCATACACGTAGTTTGTTTTTTGGGTCAAAACCTTTAATAGGATGCGTATTAGAAACATAAACATGTACATGAATGTGGGTTTTGTGTCAAGCGCAGTTATGTATATCTCGCTATAGACTTCGTTTTGATTTATAATATTCTGGTGCTGTTTGCAGTAAAAGTTTAGACTTTCTAAAGTGTTTTAATTAGCATGTTTCTTCTGGTCTGTTTGTCCCTGAGATTTATATTCTGTTGCATGTTTATATTCATGCAGCTTTTGGTTCGATTACAAACTCCTGGGGAATTTTATTCTGCAGTTTGCAGAAGTAAATCACACTAGTTTGTGTTTTTTCTTACACTGGAGGTCAGTCAATTGTAGCTATCCAAGCCTACAACAAGTCTCTCAAAGCTATGAAATATTTACAGATGTAGAACAATAAAGGAAACGAGAGATGAGACACACACACACACCTCTGTCCATTATTTTTTCTGATTTAATTCCCTTCGACAGTCACCTCATTATTGCTGTCTGAAAGCAATCATCCTGTCTCCTGCTTTATGTCTCTCCCTTTCTTTATTTGTCCTCCTCTGTTCTTCTCATCTTGTTAGGATGTCAGCAGTTTGTAGCTGAAGATGAAGCGCAACAACAAAAAAAACACATTTAAAAACCCAACAAACAGTTCTATGTTGCTGAAACAAGCTGTTTAATCACACGAGTGATCCAGCCAGCTAAAGGAAGTTGGTTATAAACGAGAGGAATAATTCTCACTGCTCTTTTCGACATCAGTGAAACTTTGAGTTATTCCTCCGGTGCCTCCACGCTCTCCAAACTAGAATCGCGTTGTAATCTTAATGATGCACTTACAAATGTACGCATCATTCCAAGTAACGGAGATGTTTGCCTCCATGTTTTGCTGGTAACGAGTTTCAGATTATTTATTTATTTGTTTGTTTCCTTGCTGGAAGCTGTAAACAGCGTTAGCTCCTCGTTTGCAGCCACAAAAAACAAACTCCAGTGCCATTTCAGTATCTGAGAGTGTTTTAATCAGGATCATATGCTCCGTTCTGGAGAGCAGATGGAACCAGTCTGGGCGAGTTCCCTTTAGCATGTTCAGTGAAACCCTGGAAAGTCATAAGACAAAATAGTTCAAGTCTGTTTGTGGGATTTTTTTTTTTTTTTTTGCAGCAAAGACAGTCAGGAAATTGGAATTTAACAAATAGGAAGCGTTTTAATAATTAACGATGCAGGATTATATTGACATTAAAGTCTGTGAATTTATGTTTAAAGTTTTGGAAAGTTGTTGTGTAAAATCAGAAGTCGCGTCTGGAGCTGCTGCAAACGGCCCGACTGACTGGAAATCTTTGTTTTCTGAGAAGTTTCAAACATGCTGCAACATGCAGAAACCAGGAAAACATCTTATACCTGGATCTTATGTTCTTATACAAAAATAGTACAT
>SSNP01000081.1:2010583-2043668 GCA_006937955.1 Pachypanchax playfairii
TGGATGGATGGATGGATGGATGGATGGATGGATGGATGGATGGATGGATGTCAGAGAGAAAAAGAAATAAAATCTATTCCTCCAAATATTTAATAAATATGACCAGTGTTCTCTATTAGATGCTGTAATGAGTTTGAGAACTGAATTATTGAATCAGCTGCTGGTGAAGGTTCTCAGTCATCCAGGTCAGGGTGATTCTACCAGGTTAAAAAAAAAAGCTACTGAACTTATTTTGGCTTTTGAAGAAGTTTAGCTTTTCATCTGAAGCGCTTCATCAGTTCAAAACAAAAAGTACAGAGCAGGGTTTGGAAAATGTCCCGAGTTATTCAAACAATCCTGTCATGTATGAAAGGGAAATCTTTTAGCATTCATCACCTTTTTTTTTTTAATCTGTTGAGTCTTTTTGAGATTTCTTAGTTGATTTAATGTGTGTAATAGTGTTTGAAGGTTTTGTGTTTTCATTCTTTTTCTTCTGTCTTGCTGGGAATATCCTCAACTCATTGTGTTAAAGTTATTATCTCAGATTAAGAGCTGATGAAGAAACCAAACATCTTGAAAAACAAGAAAAAAAGGTCCAGCTTTGTTTTGATTGTGCAGTTTCTCTTTTCGGCTGGTTTGACCTCGTAGTTTCTGTTCACATTTCTTTGTTGATACAAACATCAATAATTTAATTACCGTAGATAATAACAGTAATAACAGATCTGCTCTGAACTACTTTTTTTTTATTATTATCATTAAAAATAACTTGCATCACATGAATGAATAAAACACAAAGAGCTGCATGTGATGAAATGTTGCTTTGCTGTAAAGTATTTCAGTATATCTTTAAATCCTTCTTTAGATTTCACTTGACTTATTTCGATCAGTCCCTGTGGAGTCACTTCAGACCTGCTTTGTCGCTCTTATTGATGTAATCTATCTGTATTAACACCACTTAACCCTGCTGGAACAGATCTACACGGTTCTCAACATGACGGTCACTTACTGTCTCTTCTTTTCCTTTTCCTGTTTGGACACACTGATGTAATTATGGCTAAGATGAAGGGAGGAGGAGGCAATGGGAGAACCACAAGCATACATCCTGTGGATGAACACACACATAGATGTTCTTATTCGTGCAGATGTGGATGTGTGGGGAAAAAAGAGACTGTGGTTGTTTCCTTCCTCCACCACAGTCTTCTTCACCTCTGTTTCATGTGGTATTGTGATCCACACAGACGGGCTGGTTGCCACCTTGGAGCCACTGTTTTAGTTTAATTCCTGTTGCATTAAACAAAATGACCATTTTAAAGAAGAAATGCTAAGAACTCTTCCTCTGAACTGCATGACCTCAGACTTTCATTTCCTTTCAGGCGAAGCTAGGATGAGGTTGTTATTATTTCTGTGAATTTTCTCTAGACGTCGATGATCAGCCAAGTTCTGGATGTTGTTACTGCACATACTTCAGATTTCTCATCTGGTGGTGCTACGCTGCCCACTCGGAGGCAGCCTGTTTCCTTCTGAAGTGACCGAGGGACACTGACTGGGACAGGAAACCGCAGAAAGCACTGACTTCCTCTCCTGAAGGGCACTCTTTGTTATGAATGCTGTTTATTGGGAGGATGTGTCACATATGATCAGGCAGGAGATGAAAAATGCTGCGTTTGCTCGAATACCTCTTTGTGCATTTTGTCTGTGCCAGATGATTTGATTTGTTTCTGTTTAGCTGTAATGGCAAACTTGCATATGGAATTTTTTGTTTTTTTAATCATTATTATTTTAGAGTTATCTGTGTTGGCTTATCTGCAGCATGTTGCAAATGTAAAATCCTGAATAGAGATGGCCTAAGTCTCAGATTTGGGTTTGGTAGAGAGATCAGCAGTAAAACTCGGGTGATTCTTTATTTTCAACTTAAAGGCTGTTTAACTGTCAGTAACTTGTCTGGACGTCATTTTAATAAATCATTTTTTGTATTATTTGTTTTGGTTGTACAGTTGAATTTTAAGCATTTTTGTTATTGTTTGCAAAAACGAAAGAAAACTCGAGTTATACGGATATGAAATATTGATTTAAGTGTCAAAAGTTTTTCTTCTGAAAGAAACAGAAAGTTAACAGTATCTCTTACTGAACGATGTGTGTCTATTTCTCCTGTTTTTTGCTTGTAAAGTTCAATCCTCTGCATCACAGGGAGAAGGTCAACCTCTCAGTGTTAAAGATTTGTTGTACAATGTCCATCCACCATGTCAGAGTGGAGGTCTTATACCACTTTTGTAATTTCTTTGATATACCAGCAGTCTGTTTGATGCCCTTTACTGTTATTAAACCCAAATATATGATGTTAACAATCTATTAAACTTCCCCTTATTATTAGTCTCAAAGTTTTTCTGTTTATTGGATTAGAAACTGGATTTTATATGCAAGTTTGGTCACATAACATATTCATGGTGGTTTTATAATTTTATAATCAGCAGTTTTCAGAAAGCAACTTCCTGTTAGAAAATAAACAAATTTACTTCCTCTTCATGGATTTAATTTCCCATCATACACGTAGTTTGTTTTTTGGGTCAAAACCTTTAATAGGATGCGTATTAGAAACATAAACATGTACATGAATGTGGGTTTTGTGTCAAGCGCAGTTATGTATATCTCGCTATAGACTTCGTTTTGATTTATAATATTCTGGTGCTGTTTGCAGTAAAAGTTTAGACTTTCTAAAGTGTTTTAATTAGCATGTTTCTTCTGGTCTGTTTGTCCCTGAGATTTATATTCTGTTGCATGTTTATATTCATGCAGCTTTTGGTTCGATTACAAACTCCTGGGGAATTTTATTCTGCAGTTTGCAGAAGTAAATCACACTAGTTTGTGTTTTTTCTTACACTGGAGGTCAGTCAATTGTAGCTATCCAAGCCTACAACAAGTCTCTCAAAGCTATGAAATATTTACAGATGTAGAACAATAAAGGAAACGAGAGATGAGACACACACACACACCTCTGTCCATTATTTTTTCTGATTTAATTCCCTTCGACAGTCACCTCATTATTGCTGTCTGAAAGCAATCATCCTGTCTCCTGCTTTATGTCTCTCCCTTTCTTTATTTGTCCTCCTCTGTTCTTCTCATCTTGTTAGGATGTCAGCAGTTTGTAGCTGAAGATGAAGCGCAACAACAAAAAAAACACATTTAAAAACCCAACAAACAGTTCTATGTTGCTGAAACAAGCTGTTTAATCACACGAGTGATCCAGCCAGCTAAAGGAAGTTGGTTATAAACGAGAGGAATAATTCTCACTGCTCTTTTCGACATCAGTGAAACTTTGAGTTATTCCTCCGGTGCCTCCACGCTCTCCAAACTAGAATCGCGTTGTAATCTTAATGATGCACTTACAAATGTACGCATCATTCCAAGTAACGGAGATGTTTGCCTCCATGTTTTGCTGGTAACGAGTTTCAGATTATTTATTTATTTGTTTGTTTCCTTGCTGGAAGCTGTAAACAGCGTTAGCTCCTCGTTTGCAGCCACAAAAAACAAACTCCAGTGCCATTTCAGTATCTGAGAGTGTTTTAATCAGGATCATATGCTCCGTTCTGGAGAGCAGATGGAACCAGTCTGGGCGAGTTCCCTTTAGCATGTTCAGTGAAACCCTGGAAAGTCATAAGACAAAATAGTTCAAGTCTGTTTGTGGGATTTTTTTTTTTTTTTTTGCAGCAAAGACAGTCAGGAAATTGGAATTTAACAAATAGGAAGCGTTTTAATAATTAACGATGCAGGATTATATTGACATTAAAGTCTGTGAATTTATGTTTAAAGTTTTGGAAAGTTGTTGTGTAAAATCAGAAGTCGCGTCTGGAGCTGCTGCAAACGGCCCGACTGACTGGAAATCTTTGTTTTCTGAGAAGTTTCAAACATGCTGCAACATGCAGAAACCAGGAAAACATCTTATACCTGGATCTTATGTTCTTATACAAAAATAGTACATGTTTGTGGTTTAAAGTTTAATGTTTCACACTTTTTATCACCTTTTATTTTAGAATTATACGTGAGTCCAGAGATTAGGACTCCTATTAGTCTGTAGTCTTGGCGACTGTAATTTCACTAGAAAAGAACAAATTGAGACGTTTTCCCTCATCTGATCTGATCTGATTCATCAGCCATGTTCAGTTTCTCTCTTCTAATCCCTCATCTGGACATTTCTGACCTTGTTATTTCCAAACACACTCATTCTGTGTTTACACACTCCACTTTTGACCAAGAATTGGAGGATTAAGGGCAAGAATCTACAATTTTTTCTATTTGTGTTGCTGTTTTTTTATTTCTAACTTTCACATCTCAGATTTTTGCGTCAATAAAACAATCGATTTTCTGAGCAAACTACAACCCCAGAGAACTGTATTTACATTGTGTGACACAGTATTGATTACTGTTAGGAAGGAATGTGGGAAAAATAGAGAAAAACAACTTAACTTACAGGAGTATAGAGTCTGAGATTTGGAGGCGTGTTTACTGTCCGGGGCAATTTATCCGTCCACACCTGGTTTCAAGTTTCAAGTTTATTTATTTATAAAGCGCCAGTTCATGACAAAGTCATTTCAAGGCACTTCACAGAAAACTCAATCAATTAATAATAAAACATTTTCTATCTAAGGAACCAGCCGATTAGGCTGAATTGTTATTTCAGCACAATCCCCCATCCTGAGCAGCACAATTGGCGACAGTGAAATAAATAATACATTTATATAAATATATATATAATTATTATTATTATATAATTTATAATAAATCAATAAATAAATGGTTCAATTCAGTCATGACTAAAGTTGTTTTCCATTTAGTTACAAATCACTAACCTGTTAATAGTCAGGAGCTTGAAAGTCACTTAAAAATCAAAATGAACATAAATGTGTTTTGTTTGTGTTTCATATATAAACTGTAGATTTTTTTTATATTTGTGTGTAGATATTCAAAGCTTCCAGTTGTGTCACTGTATTAGCGGCAGAGTTCAAAGCAATAAAGATTTAATATTTGGAGAAAATGGCCCCGTGCTTGTTGTTGAACTTTTCATTCTAAACAGTAGACGAGGGTAAACGGTGCATTGATTTTATAAATCGACAACTCATCAGAAGTTGGACACTGTTGTTCTGTGATTCAGTGGAGAATGAAAGGTCACTCACAGGAAGACACGTTTTTTTTTATTTATTTGTTTTTTTGTGAAAGCTGTACTCTGCATTGAGCACAAATTGATTACGTTTATTTATTAAATTGTTTTTAGTTTTGCTCTTGAATTGAAACATACAGTCGTGTTTATAGTTAAAACTTTAGATTAAAATCTGATTTTTGTCACACGACCCTTCAGACCAAGTGTGAACTCAACATTATGTAACTTGATCACTCATAAAGTAATCATACTTGGCCTTAGTACTATATTACTACTGCTTAGTAAGATACTAATGAGGCACAACGCCCTGGTGGCTCTACGTCTACAGGCTGAGGACAGAATCCAGGATCATCAATGTTTCATAACAGAACCTGAGAATCCTGGAAGTGTTCCCTTACTTCCTGGGTAATGATACAAATATGACACCATTTGATTTGGAGTTTGGACAGACGCGTCAGCTTGTTGTTCTTTCGTCTCACACCAGACTCAACTGACTTACGAACTGAAGATGGCAACCGACTCGTGACTCGAAGAACTCCTGAACTGTTTTAAAATCCCAGCTGTAATCAGTCATCATGAATCAGTCCTTTATGATCCTCCTATAATTATATTTGCTAGAAGTTAGACCATGATACGTCACACCAAGGGGTGTGTTGGCAGATCAGATATAAATTTATGGGTTTATTTGCTAAATCTACGTGTTGTGCAGCAACATTCATTATAATGGCACTTCAGATAGTAAGGTGTTTATTTCTGGTGTGTGTTTTACAAGTTTAGGTTACTTTTGTTGATGTTTTTAGGTGTAGATTTTACTCACTTAAGCTGTTTTCATGTTTTTTTACAGAATGAAAAGCCTCTGGGTCCTTCAGCCAGCAGATCCAGCAACATATCAAAGGTGAGTGAAGCTCGTACAAAAGAAAAAGATCTGGTGAATGAAGGATGTGTCTGCAGCCTGGCTTATCCAGAGGGTCTTGCTGAGGTTAACTATAGAGGAAGCCAGCCTGAAAGAGTGAAAATGGCTGATGGGTAATCTATTTTTATATTCTGTGGCACCATTCAGGGTCAGTTCTCTGATCAGCATTATGACTTTCTGTATTTTCTTGCAAGTAGCTCTTCGGTGTTACAGCTTGTTTTGAAGGAGGAGCCGTGGTTTCAGTCTTTGCTCTCTTGAGCCTCTTAGAAGATAAACCCTTTACTTGTACTAATAGATGTCAGGGTTATTTTGTCACTGAGGGACAAGCCGCAGCAATAATGTCAATTCACAAGCTACTTGCTCTTTAAAAGTGAGCGACGTAGTGGTTAATGCACCCAAGTGGCAAATTTACTGATCATTTTCTAGGTAACGGCTGTGGTTCGACATAAATACTGGCGTCCAAGGCCGTGTGCAGCGCTGTTATTATTAAAGGCGTATGATAAAAACTGACTGCTTTACAAAACTGTAAACTGTTTGTGGCATAGATTGGTTTTTATTAAATTCCTAAATGATGAAAGTCTTAAAAAAATAATTTATTTTCTGCTTGATTACACATAAATGTTTTATAGACATCATGTGCTGAACAGCTGCAGTTTTTATGGACTCAGTTCAAGTTTGTTCTCTCTAATTTAGTCTAAGCGAATATATTAAACATTTCCAATTATGACTCAGATTGTTTTTTTTATGCTGTATATTTACAAGGATTTTCACTCTAAAAACAGACAAATTGATGCCGATCAGAAACGATATTTTGCAGTTTTTTTTGTAACTTCTTGCAAAAAAAAATTCCAAACATTTTAGTCAAATCACTCAACTTTCTAATGAATTTCTAGCAAATGAAAAAATAGTGAATAAAAACAATGTAAAAGAAGAATAAGAAGACATGATTTTGGACTGAGACAATATTGTGGTACTTGTGTTCATCTTGTTGTTTTATAATCAGATCATGGCATTTGCTAACTCAGTCAACTGAATATCAACGTGTAGCATGTTTTTTGGAAGTAGCGTGACAAACTTATAAAATGTGACAATTTATTATCAAAGAGAATGTGGTGCAGTTTGAAACACCATCCTGCACAAAGTTTCACTTAGTAATCGGAAATATTTGTGTTTTTGTCCAAAACTGGACTGGACCAGGAAGTAAAATCTGTATTCTTCATGATCAGGTGTTGATTTAATTGGTTTGCTATAAGCAGAAACATTGTCATTGAATGTCCTACCTGGGCCACCATTCCTCTAGCAAATGTGTTTGTTAAATGAAGTGCTAGACATAAAGTATTAAGAATCCTCTTAAGTTTGACAGCTTTAATTAATGTTCAGCAGTCCTCCTGCCAGCTGGTGTTCCTGCTCCTCCCTGAAGGGAAACGCGACTGATGGACAGGTTTTAAATTGGTATTAATTGTTCTTTGGATGGACGAGTGAGCCGAGAGTCTCATCTGTTTAAACAGAACGAGTCAGCTTGAGAAATTAAAGGTTTCTGGATTAGATAAGGGACGAAATTTGAATTTCAGACAAAGAAGTAGCGCGATAAACCTGCTTGGTAGATGCTGTCAAAAAATAACAACTCAGCACTGTTTTGTTAGAAATGTGTGATTTATTTTCAGTAACTCACAATTCAGATGGTTTGAATATCAACTACAAGATGACAGAAATGATATTTTTTTATTCATATATGCAGCATGTTTACAGTCTCCTCGTTCTTTGCCGTATTGGCAGGATGAGAAGAAAGATTTTCCCATTTCCTAATCAGTTGTTTGGTTAATTTACACGTGTGTCTCAGTTTTCATGTATGATCCTGATTCATACTGATTTATTTTCCCACCCAGTTCCATGTGAGCTTCAGCCTGACTCTAAATAAGGACAACCAAACAAGTGCTGAATCGCTGCACATGGCTGAGATTCAAACTGAATCACATCGGCTCGTGTCAGATCAAATAAAAAAAAAAAAGAATGTTCTTTTTATCCAATTGTTGACCTACTTAAAAGGCATATATCTATATAAATAACCACAGCTTCAGGGTGCGAGTTTCAGAACAGTTTGGCACGACGTATTTAGATCATCTGAGAGCTCAAACAAATAAAGAATTTGTTCATTCTGTCGAAGAAGGCTGCTCCAGTTTTGTTCTGATAACCTGCTAAGATACTCGTCTTCCTCCTGGCATGATGGTTCTCTTCATCCAGGAAGTTCTATTTTTTTCCCTGCACATCTAACTTTTCGATATGAAGGTGGTTGTGAGATTACCAGAGGAATACTTGTCACTAACACAAGCAGGAGAACGCAAGCTGCAGAGTTTAGCTTGAAGGTAAACTTTTTCATAAAGATGATATTGGCTCTATCGGTGAGCTTGTCACTGGGTCTCGGGTGTATGAGCAGATATAAACGTACATATACAAAGCAGAAAACTCATTATGTCTGATATTTGTTTGTAAAAGAAAAGAATAAGCTGAGATTAAATTCTGATGTTAAATGTGAGAGTGGTCAGTGTTGAGTAGGAGAGCAGCCCCGGAGCGTTATCTGACCAGAACGTGTGGGCTGAGAATCACCCGCTGATTTGGCACGAGTTGATTTTTCCACCCGACGAGGTCAGAAGGCTCATCTGTTGGACTTTCTCTCTTTCACATGGGGAACTGTGCAATGCAGCCCACACTGTTTGCAAAGGAATTAAAGTATCAAAGCTCTCATGAAGACACAAAGCAGCAGCTTACAGCTCAGTGGGCTGCAGCTTGTTTGCAGGAAAACATCTAGTAGAGCTGTGAAACTTGAAGCTGCTGCAGATTTAAACCTTTGCAGACTCGGTTGTTTCGCTGCACATCTGAGGTCTGCCTTTCTGATCTTTAAAAGACCCTTTTGCTTCAGCTTGGGGGATTGTGCTGATGTTGAAAACAGGCACTTAGACAAAGTGCTGCTTTGAAGAAGGTTAAATCAACTGTAGGAGCGAGATTGATTTAGTTTTTGTTCTCAATCTGACAGCATTTCCTACTTTAATCTCAAACAGATTGTTTCTCAGAGCTGTGCCGTAAAAATGAGACATGGAGATTAAACAAATACAACAATGCCTTTTATTTTTCCTTTGTCTCATCATATTTACAATTTATTTAACTGCTGCAGAGCAGCTGAAACCAAGAAAGGCTGTTTTACCCTCAGTTTTATTTCCTGTAATCTGACAACAATGTTTCATTTCTTCATTCAAATCGTTTCTTTTCCCGACGATCAGATTAACTTTGTTAAAATTCTTTAAAGTGAAACTTTCTGAGCAGTGATATCACATCATCTGTGAAATCAAACTGAATAAAGTGGCATTTGTTCAAGGATCTCTTCTGACCTTTCGGCCAAATTTTGTCTGTGTAATAATAAACCTTTGTCTTCTTTCACGTGACTTGCTGTGTTATAAACAGAATGACTGTTTAACATCAAATCTTACACAAATTATTCCAATTTTGCACTGTACTTTTAATCCTCAGATATCTGCAGCCATTACAGAAACACATATATTCAGACAGATTAAGGAAATTGTGTTTAATATTCATATTCTTTCCTCTTCAAAGTAAAATCAGGCTGCCACATCAAATCATGCCTGAGATTCCAAAGAGTCAAAGCGGTTGTACTCTCGCCAGTTTCTTCAGGCTCGTATAGAAGGTCTTATTTAAGCAGATGGATGGGCATGATTTAAGATTTAAGACTGTTTTAAGTGCCAGAGAAATGACTGGCTAGTCAAACCCATCCTGGAGCCTTTTGCACAAGCTGCTGAACTCACCTTCAGTAGTGTTTCTCAATAACAAAAGAGAATATGTTATTACACGTCTCACAGTTTATAGATTAGCCCACAAACTATAAGATGTTTTCTTTCTTTCTCTGTGTTGCCCTATGATTTATATTTTCAGAAATGTGCGTCTAACTTTGTATAGTTTTTTTAATTATTATTATGATGATGTAAAGGCTTTTACAGCTGATACAGCAGGAATATCTTATCAGTGTGTTTTTACTCAATCTGCATCACTGGGTGGAGTCAGGAGAACACCTGGGCTCTGCTCTGGGTACCTTTAAGATATAGTAAAAACACATGAAATGAAAAGATGTTTATATAAACTGCAGCTGTTGTAGAATGAGCAAAGTTGTTTTGTTTATTTAAAATGATACATGTAAATTATTTTAATCTGTTCATCATGCACAAACCTTGAATCTTTTATCCTGTTTGGAAGGATAATAAAATATCAAGTTATTTGGTTTACATTTTTTAGCCTTGAAACAGACTCAGGTCAACTTTTGTTAGGACTTTTTTATCAACCTCGAATTTGTTACGTTAGATAAAAAAAAAAAAAAAAGAAATAAAGCAGTTAAAAGACGTTTCAGGGCTTTCAGAGGACGCCATATTTAGATCATTAATGTGGGATTTTTAGACAAAATAAAGTGAATGTACATCAACAATAAATGGTTTTTATCCTCAGACTCAACTTGATATCAGAGTTTATCAAAGCCATTATAATAGCTGTTGTGTAAACTTGCTGACAAACGGTATAACATGAGCTCTCTCCTTGAGCTACTCATTAATAAAACTTCAAATTAAAGTTTGACTTCAAAATGACGATGACTTAGTAAGATAAACTTTAAAGTTGCTATTTTGGGGGGTGGGGGGTTATTGCATCTTGTTAATATATGGTATTTCCAGATAACAGATTGACTTGCATTTTCATCTGCTGTTGATGTTTCAAAAGGGAATTAATTCATTCATTAATTGATCATTTTTGGATTTAAAAATATAGTGGTTAAAAACCCTTTTTGGGGTTAATTTAGGTAGAGTTCTGTTATGTGAAAGCACAGAGTTTAAAGATAAAAAGGCATAAAAATAGTAAAGCAATAAGGATCTAAAATCAGATGTTCACTAAAGGGATTTAGATTTGGTATAAAACTGACACTCGTGAGCCAATCAGCAACATCTGTGAGGATGAGGATGCAGGAATTAGTCATTTCTTGACTAAAGTTTCTCAACACTATAAAATAAGAGCAGGTGTCATATAAAAGTCAGCAAACTCAAACATGTGAAGTTAATCATTACAACCTGTAAAATCCTCAGGCTGTCATCTGAATGCACAGAATCCGAGCTGGTTATTTATTGGCCAACATCCATGAAATGACTCTAAATGATCAACAGAGCTGCAAAATGAAAACTTGCAATAATTCAAGTTCTTGTTTTTTTTAAATCGTAGGAGTCTAGAACTAAAGGAGAGTTTGTTAAACGCGTCTCCAGTAAAATCCTGTTGATCTGATTGTTTTCTATGTCTCACGTTTCTACACAGTTTGATCATTTTGTGTTTTCAGTCCAGACGTCCCGCGTGCGCCCTCAAGCAGCAGCTTCTGTTTCTATAACTTACGGAGAAATTACAAAATAAATAAGATAACGATTTGATGAAAATGCAACCTTGAAGGGAGGATTAATGAAAAACCGAGCAGAGTAGAAGAACCACATGTTTGTGCTTTGGTGTGTGAGTGAAAAAAAGACTTTAGAAATGAACATGGACACACAGATAAACTGTCTTAAGGGCATCGCTGGACATTGACTTTTTTATTGATCCCCATCCAGTAATGAGCCATAAATTTTCTTTTAGTTAGAAATGAAATCAATAGATAATTAGCCTCTTGTTGAAGTCACCTCCATGTCTTTATGTTAGCTGCTCAAAAACACTTTCTGATGCTGTATTTTTAATGTTCCCTCTTGTAGCTGTCACACATGATTCATGCTACATTTATGCTAAAAGTTCGAACTTCTCTAAATAAAAACAGAAAGGCGGTTTTAATGTAAACCAGCTGTGATAATGTTGGAGTTATTATAATAAAATCTATATTGATCAGTTAGGCTCTTTGACTTGTTTTGTTCACTTAATAAACTGTAATAAAAAAACGCAAAATGTTTGTTAAATTTTTGTCAATTTCTTCCAAAGAAAATGAATAATTGTTTATGTGACACTTGTCCTGCATCATATAGCCGCATCACAAGTTGTAGAAATCCAAGATTCAGATGAATCCTAGTTTAAAATAAGGACCAGAATTGTTAAAACTCCTGATATTAAAGGGTTTATATAAGTATGATAATCTTGTACTTGCAGGTGCATCTTTCTCTGCGTGTTCTTCATCTTTCTTCTTTCTCAGCGTCCTTTTTATTCTAACTTTGTCTCATCAGCACCTCTCTCTATAGACACCTGGTGCTTCTCTCCCTCTGTGTTTCACTAAGACAAAGTTTACCTTTAATCCAACAGATTAATTGTCAGTATTGTTTGTTTTGGGGTATTTTAATCATCCTGTACATCAGTGTGCTACATCACGCTGTGGAAGGATGATTCAGAAGTTGACAAATGGTCTTTATGGTTTTACTTTCTGTCCTGAATGGTTTGTTTTTTGTCCTTGTTTCATTCCTCAGGCGGGCAGCCCAACTTCAGTCAGCGCTCCATGCAGTTTTTCGAGGACGTCAGTGTCCCCCTCGAGCCAGGACATCTGCAGGTACAGACTGCCTCAACTCACGCCAATAACCTGTGTCCACATTGAGTCGAACACCTGAGGGCAATAAACTGAATCATTTAATCTGTTATGGGGAAGTTTTTTATCAGTGGGCGATGTTCCCTTTAGCTTTGAGCTGTATACTGGGAAGTTGCTCTGACCTCACGTAAACTGCTGTAAAATGAATTTTATTGAGCGGTGAGCTAGTATTCTGTCAGGAACAGCATTTAGACTTTGTTCTCCTTTGTTTGGATTTCTCAGTTTTTAAACACATGATGTCTTTTCCATTTCTCTTTTTATGTCCTTTTCTGCAACTTCTCATCATTGCATGATCCTCTTTCATAAACAAACGTTTGCAGCAGTAGTCAGGATCAGGACACTCAGAAGCAGACTGCAGTGGTTCTGCTGAACTCCAACGGTAAAAGCTGTCACGGTTCAGGGGGGATTTCAGTGACCACGCTCTGTGCAGACGCCCTGCCGGCCTCCAAGTACACCAAACAGAGAGATTGGCTCTCTCTGCTCCGCCCGGCATCCGTCAGCATTCGACCCAACAGCTCGCTCAGATTCTCTCTGTCTCTAAACGATGTGGGCCAGCGCAGTCTTTGCCGCGGACTGCACTTCATAGATCGTACATGCTCTGAGGGGGAGCTGGATGTGAAGCCTGAGCCTGTACAGTGTCCTGGCTTTGAGCGAAAGGAGGACACACTTAACTCCAAGCTGGTCACTGCACACCTGAACCCAAACACTCCGCTCTCGAAACACACCGAACCTCACCTTGTCCCCTCCCTCACTAAGGACGACAAGTACATGCTGGGCCTTCCTCCTAGCAACCGTCTTTCATCCAACCCTAATGTCCCCGCTCCTGTCCTTCCAAACATCCACCTCCATCCCCCTCCCGCTCCAGGATCCAACTTCCTTCGTCTCCTCCTCCCTTTCTCTCGATCTGCTACCTCGACCAGCCTGCAGTGTTCCGAGCTGGGCAGCTACACCTCCCACCTTCACATCACCAAGTCTTCTAGCACCCTGCTTGAAGGCTCCGAGTCACGATTCCTTACAGAGGACTCACTAGGAGATGATGATGTTTTTGAGGAGGACCCAACCAAGTCGTACCAAAAGGGAACAGACCAGCAGCCGTCCACAGGAACAGTCAGTGCAGTTGGTTCTGGTGCTGTTCTTGCCCCCCTGTGCTATATGGATGATGACACCGACCTGGAACGCTGTTCATCCTCTTTGTCAGAGAAAACAGGGCCACTGTCACCCTATTCTCTGTCAGGGGACTGCTGCAGGTGGGTGATTGTCTGGATGGTGTAATCCAAATCCAACCTTCCTGTGACTTGGTGAAGCCCAGACCACCCCAGTAGAGTAATGTGGCAATGAACCCCCGAGCCCCGTGCAGTGAAGAGCTTCTCATCCTGTAGTGTAACCACCCAGCAGATATCTTCCACCACAGCAGTATTTTTCCTCTAAAGCCCTGCTCGGTGTGGATCTGTTAATCCAAAGATCCCGACATAGATCTACACACACCTCCTCGTTGTCCACCTCCTCTCCAAATGTCATAATTTAATCCCATGTGTGTATCTGGAGCAGACATTTGATGTAATGTCATTTCATATCATCTAATTTCCTCACACTGTTATCTCGGTTCTCTGACACATTTTTCCACCATGCTGTCAAACGATGTTTTTAAAATAATTTTTCTTTTTGACTAGATCGATGACGCAGTAAATTGTCTCATATAGGCTGCACAAAACTGTGATTGATTTTTGCTCAGACGCCTGAAGCGGTGGGAACAGGGGCCGATTGGGACATTAAGGAACAGATAGAGGCCAAGAGGTTAGCATTGAAAATGTAATAGTTTTGACTGAGGAGCAATTTTTTTCTGGACAGTAGGTTTAACAGACATCAGAGTCTGCAAGCTGAGCCAGGCTGGGTTACACGGGGCAGACCACGTGTGGTATTTGATTACAGATCAGGTCACGGCTGCATGAACCCACTGATGAACTGTAGCAGCAAGAACTAGAGATGGATCACCTTAAAAAAGGAATTCTGAGCTTCCATCTTGGTTACAGCTTTCACCTGGAGTGAATAAATTCTTTAGTGTTCCTCCCTCAGCTGGAGCTTGTGCATCCTGCTGTCCACATTATAGCTTTTTTTTTTTTTTGCACATCAGCTTTAGGCTTACAGAGAAACATAAGCTTAGATTTGGCAAGGTGTGGGCTAGAGATCGAGAGGCAGATTACTGGCTTCAAATAGCCTCCATAGTCTGACTGTACACACAAGCACGTCGTATCAGCTCTCAGTCAGGTGGCCTGAAGCGTGAGCTCAAACCTGAGGCTGACTTTACCTGTGAACGTGTGTGGGAGGATGTTTTTTTTGTATTATTTGTGAAGCAAAAGCACATTAATCATCAGCTAGATCTTTTTATTGACAACACATCACAATATAATGACTGGAAGTTTGATAAGAATCGAGTTTTGCTTCAGAAATGTCAGCTTTCAGAGAAGCGAGGCAAAAAAAAAAAGGTTTAGTGTTTTTCATGGAAAAATCAGGTAAAAATCTCAATTTTATCATTTGAAATCAGCATTAAATACATCTGTATATGCCGAGGGTTTGTAATTCTTTAGGTGAATCTTTTAAGTTTTGCTTCTGAAAATTTATTAACTGATTCAAGTAGCTTTTTTGGATTTAAAACGATGTGCAGGAGAAAAATGGAGAGGTGTGTTGCAGCACTGATGCCTTTGATCCGGTTGTGTTCGTCATTGATCCGTTTGGCAGCATGACTGTAGAATTGAAACTGTCCAGACTAAAAGCACATTAAAATCTGCATAGCAGAAAAGCAAAAGATAAATGGGTAGAGTGAGAAATGGTTAGAGGAAGGACCTTGAAGCGACACACTGAGGGATGCTGTACTCTGAGTGCTTCTGGAGAAAAGTGAAGAAACTGAAAAAAGAGAGAACGGGAAGAAAGCGAATGCCTCAGCAGGGAGCTACTGTACTCTTGCCGAGCTTGTTTCACTCTCAGCTTGTGGTGCTTGTGATCTTCCGATTCTGTTTTGCTTCTCACATTTTCATGTCACCGTGCCTCTGCTGTCGTTAAAGGACTGAACGGAGGTGTGTCGTGGCTGCTCAAGTGATGCAAATTAAATTTTAACTCTCGCTGCTTAACGGCGCCTGGGACAAGATGCTACTAAGACAAATCCTGTTAATTTTGCTGCAGACAAGGCGTTCTGTGATTATTATGCTAATGTAAAGATGCACATTGCCTTGGACAACAAAGCATCTGTGAGATTTTAATCTTTAAAATCCCCTTTGAAGCAATTCCTGTACATTTCTGTTTGCTTTTAGCAGATGAAGCCTCCATGAAATCAAGCAGAAGTCTTGATTTTTTTTTTTTAGCAGACATGTTTTTCCCTCCATATTGTTTCCTTCCTGTGTGGGTGTAGGGATTTCAGTGTTCTTATTGCCACCTACGTTCGAAAAATATGCATCAGCATCAGAATAATAATTTGTCATATATCTGTCCATTTTAAAACGCAGCGTTCCCAGATAAAAGCACTGAGGCGGTCCATTTCTGCAGGCTGATTTTTTTTCTTTTTAATTGAAAGACGAGTACAGTTAGCGTGGGATTAGAGTCTGCAGTTCATCATCTTTGTTCGTACGAAAAATTGAACAAAGCAACCTACCCACAACTATAAAAAAAAAAAAACCTCCTCTAGTCGTGTTAATTGTGCCTCCTCTCATCTTTAATCCTCTCCCTTCTTCTCAATTAGAAATGACCTATTTTTACTCTCCTTTGTTCACTTTGTCTTTTAATCTCGTAATGCTGTGGCCAGATCAGTGAAGTCTGCAAATAGACATGATCTTCCTCAGTCACTTTCTGACATGTGTGGGTGCATGTGCTTCTTCGTGCGCTCTTATCCTCTCCTGAACTGAGACAAAAGCTATTCTATCTGAGCGCCCTGTTCACATCTCCACCTACGCCCACCTCTTTTATTTATTTAGCCTCCCATGCATTGTTTGTAGGGTTTTTTTTGTTCCTTCAGAAAGATCTGTCACTGCAGAACAGAGGAGAAAACACACCTGAAGGCGTTCATGCTGTGTGCACACACCTGCCTGGAACTCAGCAGAGAAAGATTTAGGAAACGGACTGATTTCCTTTATTATTTCCGACCATATAATAGAGACACGCTGTGCGTTTCATTCTACAGTGCAGCAGCTTTAACTTCCTCTTTATTGCCTTTGTTAATCAGACCTTTAATTAAATCAGCAGCCGGTTCGTGTTGCGATATCCTCAGATATTCATCTCTTTAAAGGATTTTTTGCCGTTCTAATGTAGAAACCAAACTAAAAATGATTCAACAGCTGCTTTATTAACTTTAATATTCTGTCGTTTTTTTACCTTTCCTACAAATATGGAGACCTTTTTTAGACCGGAACGACTTCCAGGCACAAATATGCTTCTTGTCTGGAGTATAATAGACTTTCTTGCCTGTTTTTACAAACGTTACACTGATAAGCAGCTCGACTCAACCTTCTCCTTCTCGTCAGACGTTTTCCAATGTGTGCCTGGTTTTAAAAGCAGAAAGCAGTCTGTTATGAACAAGTTCCTCTCGCCGTTAAAAGCCAGCAGTCCTTGAAAGTATCAGACACCTAATTTAATGGTCCACCTGTCGATGCGTGTTCTCAGAATCTTCTTTTAAAGAGCCAGCTTCAACGACAGAATTTCAATAAAACCTGTTCAATATAATGTGGCTGTAAACTAAACTGTGTTGCTGCAAATAATTCCTTATTTGGGAAACTTTAAAAATGAGGTTAGTTTTCCAGGCAAACGTGTCTGGCTTTGAGTTTCAGTCATGCTAACCATAGTTTTCATGGACAAAATAAGAAATTTACTGGGGTTTTTTTTTATATATGGTTTTCACAATGACATTAATTGCTCAGTTAAATACTGTTTTTATCAGGAGAAATGAAACAACATGGAGGAAAAATAAACAAACTGTGGTTTCAAGCACTTTTTTAAGATAAATTATTAATCCAAACTCCCCATCTTAAAGTAAATTTTAAAAAAGTAGTTTCAAGACCTGATTATAGTTGATTATATTGGTTTTGGCAACAGATTTTTGAACATTTTTATACTGTCCTAATATTTTTACTGAAGAGTTAAAGCTTATTTTCAGTTTTCTTAGATTTGAGGAAATGGACGTTAGCTTTGCTCTTGTAGTTCTTCCTTCTCTCCCATCTCAGTCATGTGATCCATTTTACTTTCAGTTGTGTTTTGATGTAGATTTTTTTAATGTCATCGTTTTTGTCCCTGTAGAATTTGTCACTGTGAAGGGGACGAGGACAGTCCTCTGATCACACCGTGCCACTGCACAGGAAGCCTGCGCTTCGTCCACCAGTCCTGTCTGCAGCAGTGGATCAAGAGTTCAGACACCCGCTGCTGTGAGCTGTGTAAATACGAGTTCATCATGGAGACAAAGCTCAAACCGCTGCGCAAGGTAAGACTCTGCGCTTATACAGCAAAAAGAATAGCTCATGTTTTCATCACTTGTTCATTTTATAGTTACTAAACTCAGGCTCTTGTTGCTGCTCAGTTCTTGAGAAATAATCTCCTGTCCCGTGATTGTAAAAATGCCAGAAACGGTCTCTAATCTGTCACACAGATAACACAACCATGACTCTGAGCTTTGAAGTGATTTTTATAAGCAGAACACAAAGAACGGAGGTGGTGGTACATTTCAAATGCTTTAGATGAAGCAAACTTCCATTAAAGGTTGTTATCAATCACTGTGGCCTGCAGATAGCGGAGCGCTAATTAAAATCCTTCCACCCCTCATTAGCTGCACAAAAGGCCTTAAACAAATGTTCTGCTTCTAATAGCTCCTGAATCCTATGGGTTAGTGTTGAAGAGGTTCAAAACAAGGTGTCTATCAAATATCAGGTTTACGTCACGCTGTGACAATCGATTTTTAATGAAGCTGAACCAACAGTTGAACCATTTCATCACTTCAGGTTATGAGTAATGGATCTGGAAGCTGTGAGAAACCACACTGCTTGTTTACAGGACTCATCTGATGCTGCATTTAGGGTGTTTTTGTGTTTCCGGGACTGTTTCCAGTGGGATGAATTGTTCAGCAAGTGACTGACAAGGTGCTGCTGTGTTAACTGAACTGCCTGCCAGGCAGCTGGGTGCAGCATGCCACTTTTCTTCCACATGCTATTAACCCTGCCAAGAAGTGCTGTGTATCACCTGGATCTTTATCACCGCAGCCAAACAGCCTCCATCAAATTTTTATCTCTCACTCTGAGCTGCTTCTGAAAACAGCCAAGAAAGCAAAAGGGGTTCAAACTGTTTAAATGTCATCAGAATTTATGAAAAATGGCCTCGACTGTTTGTTCTTCGCTTTCCTAAATTCTTATTTCTCTTTGTGTTTCAGTGGGAGAAACTTCAGATGACTGCAAGTGAGAGAAGAAAGATCATGTGTTCGGTTACCTTCCACGTCATCGCCATCACCTGCGTGGTGTGGTCGCTCTACGTTCTTATCGACAGAACGGCAGAGGAGATCAAACTAGGTCAGCGCACACACTCACACGCACAAAATAAGACTGGTTGTAGTCTGTCTTCATTCGACAGCTCCAAAAATTTAAAGATACACATTTACACTTCACTGTTTTTAGTTTTTATGTATGACATCATCAGATGAGAGTCTCCTAATCCATGACTGCTAGCAAACAGGCAACTATAGCCTGTAGACTGAAGTTAGTCAGCAGCACTTACTCGACGGCGATGGTTGAATTAACGATGAGCAGTTGTAGCATTTAGTGGCTGTTTGTCGGATGTTTTTCGTCCCTCTCTCCCCCCCGACACATACAGCGCCATGGAGACGGCGTACAGATGGAAGAGCAGGCTGTGTCTGTTTAGCCCAACCTGATGACTCAGACTTGTTAGAGTCCCTCATTGCTGTCAGCTTCAGTCTCCGTGGAGATGTCTAAAACTTCAGTCCTGTTTGTCTTCTGTCAGATTTTTTTCCCCAGTTTGTTCATAAATCTGAGAAAACAAATCTGTCACTCATGTTGAATTTAAACACCTTAAGATATTTGCTGGTTTCATCAGTGAAACACATTCCATGTTGATTTGCATGATGAACTAACTGCATCCTCAATTGTGCAACTGTAATTTTTGACCTTATATTAATTTTGGTTATCTGTTTGTGTCTTTTGTAATACGTGACACTTACACTCTCTTTACTCATGCAGCCGGAAGAATCCCAGGTAAACACTTCAACTTTGGCCTTTTTAATTTTCTGAGTGTGTTTTCCTTGTGAGCCTCTCTGTCAGCTCTTCCCAACCGCACACATCTTTCCTTCCCTGTTCCTGTCTTGATTTCAGGACAGAAGAAACTCTCCTTTCCTTAAAAAAGTTTTTTATATTCACACTCCCTGAATGTTCCAGCCTAATGGACACAAACAATTAAAGAACATCCTGTGAATTGTTTTCTCTGTAATACGTCGTGATTTAAGATTTCCATTAAAGCACACATCACTGTCATATTTATATATGATAAATAATGCATTGATCTCTTCTCATGAAGGCATGCACATGTTAAAACATCTGGTTTCATGTTAGCTTGTCTTGGTAGAGTTTAAACTCAAATTTAGCAAATTTTGATGACAAATGCTGCATGAGAAGTCTTAAAGGTTGCAGGTCAGATTAATTCTTAGTTACTTGCTGTATCTTTTTAACAAAATATATATATATTTTAAAAAGGCTCCATGTTTTTTTTTTTAAAAAAAGGGCAGAAATGCTGGAACTGCCACTAGAGTGTTGCAAAATTATTATAAATTAAGCCTGATGTTGATGTCTTTATTTTATTTATCTGTTTTTTTAATGTTTCCACTCTTAGTTTTCTTTTGCTCATTTTAGCTAACGGGACTTTTTTGCCTTTATTGGACAACAGTGTAGTCGTTACCTTTATATACGGTACATCAGTGCTGCATAAAAGAGTTGGTGTGCTAGAAATATATGGAGAGCCAAACGTGCCAAAGTACAATGACTAAAAACACAATTACTTGAATTAATTAATTATTAATTATTTATTCGATTTACATTTCTTAAACATATAAAATGATTTACAACTTCAAATAAATATTTTGTTAACTATAAATGTTGGTATTAATATCAGCATGCTGTTAGGGATTTTTTAAAGACGTGGTATCTGTTTTTATGAATGTTTTGCATGATCACTTATGTCAGTTTCTAATTTCAAACAAGAATACAGACACCTGATGAATCAGAGTATGTTAACTGGATCTGATTAATCCATTTTCAAGGATCAATCTGTGAAATGTTAATTACTGAGAAATGTAAATAATTATTTACTTGTATTTTTATGTTTTTGTTTATGGCACTGTTGGCCCTCCTTATAATTTAATGTCTTTCCTGTTAAACTGAATCTTATAGTTATACTTTGAACTGTTTGCTTGAGTTTTCTCAAGCTGCTCTTTTCTCTGTGTTTTCCATCATCTTTTCATGTTGATCTTCAGAACTTGAACAAATATAAGATCCTCCTTGTTTCTGCTGTCTGGTTTGTGTTTGACGTGTGCATGTGTCTCTTTCTGTCCCCTCTCTGCTCCTCAGGAGTCCTCGAATGGCCTTTCTGGACCAAGCTCGTGGTGGTGGCCATCGGCTTTACAGGCGGACTGGTTTTTATGTACGTCCAATGCAAAGTCTACATCCATCTATGGAAGAGACTCAAGGCTTACAACCGGGTCATATACGTGCAGAACCGGCCAGATGTGTGTATAAAGCTGGCACTGGAGAAGCCGCCTCTCATGGAACCAAGTGTAGAGAATAAGGAGGCGCTGGCCCCCACCCAGTCAGACACAAACTTCTCCCAGTACACAGAGACAGAAGACTACGGTATGGAGGTGCTTCATGTCTGACAGCGAGTCCTTTTCATAAGTTGTTCGACTCGTATACACACAAACAGGCTGACAGTGAAGAGTAGCAGTCGTGGGAATGCTCAGAGACGTTCCCCGTCCCTCTGATCCCAGACTGAACCCTCTGTCCACCTGTGGCTCTCCCTTCTTCTGTCCACTGGTCACATCGTCCTCCTGCACTCTTGATCCAGACTCACCTGTTATTTACTAGGACCAGATTGTTTGTTCCAACTTCTCTAAATGCCAGAAGGGGCGTGGAACATACTAGTCTGCACAGTCTAACGTGTTCAGGACTAGTGAGCAGGACTAAGGCACAAAGACTTAACAAGCTCACTAAAGGTCCACACAGATCTGATCGGCTTTTCACTTGTGGGTTTCTTTAAACGTTTCCTTTTTTTCTTACCTCGTGTGAGTCTTGGACTAAGCTGGATCAATGTAGCGCCGGGCATCAAACCTCTGGAACATTCCAGATACTGCCATCGCCACGCCGGTCTGATTCAGATTCGGCCTTGAACATGCAATGAAGCACTTTTATTTTTCAGTCCTTACAACACATCTGCTCCCTTCCTCTAGTTCTTCTCCTCTTTTTTTTTAGAATGACCTAAATCGTGTGTGTCGTTCATTGGGGAGAACACGGTGAAACTTTTTTTTTTCCTCAAATGCACATTATTACAGACTTACCCCTCCCTCGGATGGCAAAAAATGGAATTGGGGTTAAAGTACAGAAACATGCTGAAGGAAACAGAAAAGGTTGAGTTGGTTTCATCAGCCACATGAGTCCTCTTCCCCAACATGAACTTTCTGAAGGCTTTGAGAATGTAATCTTTTTTAAAATGTTTGAAAACGTAAATAAAATATGACAAAAAAAAAATATTTTTTTTACTAGTAACTGGAAATTGCGAGACAGATTTCCACGTCTTGAGAAGGTAGTGCAAGTCTTCAAACAGCATTATGCTTTTTGTTTGTTTGTTTTTTCTGTCTTGTGAACGACACAGTATTTACATTGTGAGATAAAGTGTGCAAGTTTTTTTTTAGCGTGCCGATATGTTTGCTTAGTGGTGGGACATGCCATTGTACACCCGGAGAAATCCGACTGTTTTCAGTCTTTCTTTTTGTAGATGTGCAGATGTGGATTAAACTGTCACAGATTCGCAACTTTAGCTTTTAAGATTTGCCTCATTTCGCTCTGCAGGTCAGAACTTTCAGATTTAGTTTAGTATCTTTAAAAAGCATCAAATGATTGATCAAGTTTGGATGGAACATTTCAGACAGGCAGAGGTTACAGATTCACTGCCATTGCATTGCTGATTCTTTTTCTCCTCCCCATTCTCACATGGCTGATGACATCTATTTTTATAATTTTATCACAAGACATCCAGCATTCTGCTTTTCATTCCATTTTCCCTCCCATGTAGTCTCAAGTTGATCATTAAAAAAGGTTTGCTAATTTTATTCCAAATCATCACATTTATCCTCATTCAGATCATTTTTCTTATGAAACAGTGTAAAAAAAATGCACACATCTGCCAACTATAATGGAAACAATGAATCATGATTTTTTTTTAAGGACTGACTGGATCGCCACCTGCTGGTGTGAAGCTGACGTTGCAGTCTGAGGCAGGCGGATTTCTCTGGGTGACGCATTTCTGGGTTTAGACCCATGGAAGTGCTTTTGTTTTTGTCGGAACACAGCAATGCAAGGCCTCGCAGCCATTCCTGCAACACAGACTTTTCTTTTTCCATTGTAGCTGATACCAGTATGCAGCCTGTGAACAATAACGATCCAACACATAACAGTTACTGCTCTGCAGCAGCAATAAATAAAATCAGCGCTTTGTTTTTGTGTTAATGCAAACTGTATTTATGTACCCACCCCGCTTGAGATCTGGATATGAGCTGAGGGAGTTGTTGCATGTCGGCTTTGATTAAGACCTAGTAACGAGAGGCTTCTTAGGAAGTTCAGTCCCCTCACGGCTCAGTGCAATTAGACAAATAAAAAGTGCAATTACCCTTTTTGTTGTTATTCTGTTATACAGTGGTGTGTTAAATGGCCAGGACGTCCTCTGGATAGAAAATGACTTGTGTTGTATTTATTTTTATTAGAAAAGGGTACACTTTAGTCTATTTAAAACCCCCTTTCATCTGGAATTTTATGCAATTTACACTTAGATTTGTTTCCCCTCAGACATAACAGAAAATAAGTTTAATTAGTCATACAAAGCTTGATTCTAAAATTTAATGGCATCTCCTCTTCCGTGTCACTTTTTATATGAGAAATTGTGTTTGAGTTTTTAAAATACAGCTTTAGCCACAAAGCCCAACATTAAACTTGAATTTATTTTAGAAATAAAATTCATAAATGCCGTTTTCTTGAGATGGTGTATTAGATATTAAAGTTTAATTTTGTTTTTGTTTTGTTTTTTTGTTACTTTAAACTCACTGGAGCAGGCTCCTTTCATTGAGTTGACTAATTTTGTTGCAGTTTTGAAAAAGCCACTTTGAACTAAAAATTTAAATCAACACAGATCTTTTCCTGCTAATCCACGTCTGGGAAACTGAGCTTTACTAATTTAATGTGACTTTCTCAGCCTTTGTTTTTACCCTTTTGCTACAATCGATCACGTTTGGGATTTGTGTAACTTGCATAAAAGCTGCATTTGTTTACTACTGACTGGACTTGAACATATATGACTGTTCCCCCTGTCTTACATCATTCCACATGTTGGTCTGTGAATTTACTTTGAGATGGTAACTGTAAAGAATTTGGTTTGGAAAAAAAATACTTCTGTTTTTAAGAGAATTATTGTTGTGTTTTCAGTTAATTGCCAATGTTTGAACAAATATGTAGAAATAAAAAAAATGAACAACCAAATAAAAATTACGTTGAGTCTTTTTCAGTTGGTGGTGAGTTTTTATTATAAATGTAGATCTAAGAGATTTTATAAATTCCTGATTTGTTTTTTATTTGAGTCCTCTCATTTCTTAAAGGGGTGTATAACATTCATCCCTTTTCATGCTAGAGTTTTAAACTTTAATGTTTTAAAGTTACTCTAATAATCTGCTGTTGAGAATGATAAAGTTTATACGTTTTGGTTAGATTATCTGTGATCTTGTCTGTTGCATGATTTGAATTCTCATCCACCATATCAACTTCAAATATAAACTGATTTTATGCCCACTTATATGTTCGCTAGAGCCAATCAGCTGTGATGGCAGATTAATACCCAACAAAGACTTTATGAAAGTTTTATTCATCCAGCAAACACAAACATTAATATATACGGAAAGCCAGGAGGGACAAAAATGTGATTATTTTCATCCTTTTGCTGCGTTGTTGTTTCTAATTAATAGGTACAATGCATTAAAGTTACATCGTGTTTTTGACCCTCATGGGTTTCCATAGTACCATCATTACTTGCTTTTTATTTTTTTGGTGGCAGGTGAAAAAAGAAAAACTTTGACAGGTTTGAACTTCACTATTCACTAACATCACTATTACATCACTACTAAAAAAAATGGCTTGTGCTGCTATATACAGTAGATGCTGGTTCTTAAACTAAACATGACATAAAAGTTTTTTTTTTTTTGTTTTTTTTGTCAGCATTTTGTGTTTAATTACTGGAAGACACTCATGAAGCTTTTCGTGATCTACAAGGTTTTATTTAAAAAGGTTTAGTTTCTTCTTAATATGATGACAAATTGGTCTTTGTCTCGTTTATAAGAGAAATTAAACTGGAGGTTTTCCGCATCCTTCCACTCAGCAGCTTTTGATGTTTATTAAATTCTGCTAATTGAAAAGAGGACACATCACGTGGCAATTAGAGGCGTACCCAAAAATAAAGCACACAAATGGAAAATACTTAAAAGTAAAAGTATCAAAGTCACACACTAAGAGAGCCATTTTTTAATCATATATCTGAATATCTCAATAACTGGGTAATAATTGGGAGTACGTTTCATTCTTCAAACAGCAACACTGTTAGGGATTTTGTCAGGGGACATGTTGTAATACGGCAACTTCTTTCCTTCATTCCTCCTCTTGATGGAGCTGGTTATCTCTGTCAGCTCCTTCCTGAACTTCTCCATGGCTGTTTTCACTGGTTTGTCTATGAAGTGTTCATCAGGGTACATGCCCAGGTACAGCTGCAGAGATACACAGAGAAACAAAACACTTTATTTATCTAAGAGGCAAATTTAAAAAAAATAAGCACCCAGGAAAAGTAAATTTTGTTAAAGTTGATCACGTTTGTCTGTAAATTTAAGCAGCACAGTTTTAACTATAAGTTTTATTTAATGACACCTGTGTGTTGGGTTTCATTTGTGCTCTGCAAACCTCATTCTCCTGGTACTGGCTGAGGGCCCACACAGCCCCCAGGTGCCAGCTAGACCGTCCGCGATCAGGAAGGGTCTCGATAATCATGTTCACAGTTGCCAAACCCTTTTCCTGTGGAGGGGGCTTCCGCATGGTGGATGGAGCATTGGGGATCCAAGAACACCAGTCATACTACAAAATGCAAAGAGAAAAGGGTTTGAAGCAGTCTTCTTTTACAAAACTTGTGTCTTTTTATCCTTTAACCTACCTGTCCAAAGTTCACCGCTGCATGCTGGGCTGAAGCTGTGAATATTACCACAGTCAGGTACTCGATCAGCTCGTCACATGATTTCAGGGACTTTGGAAACTCTGCGCACAACAAGTGAAGTTAGATCCTTGCAAAACTGCTCTGCTCTTTTGCAAGTGATGCGGTAAAAATCCTTGCACAAATGATGTTCAAATATAGGATAATGTTACAACACAAGGGCTCAGACAGTTCTCTCGCCATCTCTATTTATCACCATCTGAAACATCCTACTGAGGTGAATAACGTCTTTATGTTCACTACCGCAATGATCGAAGTCCTGCATCCCGAAGCTGCAAGCATCTTTAACGAAGGCTTGGATTTCCTCATCATCCTGCACTCTCTCATCACTGGTGTAGTAAATGCTCACCACATCAGAAACAAATCTGACAGGAAGAAATAAAGGGCAGCCGTCACAAACAGAGGAAGTTACTGCTTTAACTTCTCTGTTAAACTTCTCTGCTTACCTTTTGGTGGCTTCCCACACCTTGTAACCGTCGTCTCTGTAGAAGTAAGTGGGCAGGTCCTTTGGGTTGTCCACGCCGCGACTCTTGATCATATCAGGGAAGCAGAGAGACCTGAACGTCAGAGACTTCATGGCCTTCTGGACCAGCTCGACGTGACCACCTCCACCTGTTGCATTTGCCTTAGAGACGCCAAAACACACAAAATATCACTTTTTCCTGCAGCTAATGATTCTGTTTTAAAGGTGGTATATGGAACATTTTTATAAAAAGCAATATTTTTAACAAAATAATTCCTCCACGGGGTGTTTAGAGGGTTGTAGAATGAAAACACAGCCTTTCCTTTAGAAATTATATTTAAAGTAATATATTATAAAATATTAATTTTGACGGGCACAACATGGCATTTTGTTTAGATCTACCAGCCAATAGCTGGCAGAGCAGCGGGCACCATTTTGGGTTGCCTAATACCAGGTCAAGCAGCTGGAAGCACCGGGGATATGCAGTGATTATATACTTTATTTGCTTGCCATAGAGGGTTTCCCATGTGACAAGCAAGTTCTGTGTGGAAAGTTTTATTAGCAGCTAGCTAACACGTAGCTGCAGCATGTGGCTGAAGTGGATGAATGCTTCGGGCTACTTTTTTGACTGGAAGACACACCACGGAGAATTTTATTGCTTTTTTAAAATTTCATTGGATAAGTGGTGCGTGCAGGATGAGGACAGAGGATCTTAAGAGGGACTGCAGGAAGTTTTGGAGCCGCGGTGCAACTATGAACTCTTTGCCACGGACTGAATCGATGACTGATCTTCAAACAGGTAGGAGCTGCTTTTATCATAATCAGTGTGTGATCAGCAGGACTGGAGAGCATGATTAGTGAGCTGAACTCATGATATTTTATTCAGATTGGGGATCAGAGTGGGTTTGGTGAGGAATATTGGTCGGCCTCAGCATCGGAGCGCGCGCGCGGGGGGTTAACAAGCCTGGCATCCAGATGGCTGAAGGCTTTGTGCTGTGTTATTCTGTTCCAAGTTCCATATACCACCATTAACTGATTATTATATCCTCATTGGTAAAATGACCATTTTAATTATTTCTATTTATTTAATTTGTTTGATTTCTGGTTATTTTTGTATAAAAAAAAAAAGCCTGAAGATAAGAAATGATGTTCACAAAAAGAACAAACCAACATTCATTCAACTAAACTCTACAGTTCATCAGGATTTACACAAAATGTTCAGTAGCAGTTTCTGCTGCACACGTGATTTCATAAACTCACCTTGTCAAAGATCCCACACTCACATATGAGCTGCTCTCTGGCCTTGGTGTTGATGGCGATGGTAAACCGAATATGTGGAACGAGTAACTGAGAGAATACAAATATTGGTGATGCAATCAATCAATTAACCAGTTAATTAATTAGCCAGCGTTTTACCTTAAAAACAGGGTGAACAGCAGGAAGTTGTCTGTACATGGCGATGGCAAACACTTCTGTCATCAGGTGTGTCCTGAGCAGGTGTGTGATGGTCTGGTGGTACTGGAAGTCAGCTGATCGGACCCAGATCTTAGCCAGCAGCCAGTCATACTGACCATCAGTCGGAAGGAAAATCGGGTTTTCATCTGGATTCTGACCGAGCTGGAAAAAACACAGTAGAGAGTATCGTTAAAAAAAAACATCATCTGTGCATCATGAAACTGTTCCTGTTTGGCTCAACATCACTGTACCTGTATGGCGATTGGCAAGATCTTGTTTTGTGCGTTTTTATACATCAGACAGATGGGAGCTGCCAGGTACTGAAGCGTGCATGGGTCGGTACGGTTCGCTGTAATCCCTTCCAAAATCTCAAAATCCACTATGTAGATGTTACCTGCCTAAAACCAGAGCAAAGGTTCCAGTTATGTGTCATTCAGATGATCAAATAGAGACAAAATAGTTTCCAGAACAAAACCAGAACACTTTTTTTCTCATAACATAAACAGTCCAAATAATAATAATAATAATAATAATAAACTAAAATTCAACCTCAATTTCCTGCTGCAGGGTCAGTTCCCTTTCCAGGCTGACAGAAACCATCTCATGAGTGACAGGAAACTTCTCAGGAAGTTTATTGCATTTCCTGATCAACACCGGGTTGCAACCATTCAGAAACTGATAACCAAACATGAAGTCCTCTTTCCAGTGTTGCATCACATACTCTGAAAATAAAATAAAATAAAATAAAATAAAATAAAATAAAATAAAATAAAATAAAATAAAATAAAATAAAATAAAATAAAATAAAATAAAATAAAATAAAATATAATTCTGACCTGAGATTGTGTTTTTGATTCTCACAAAGATTTTCTCGAAATCAGCGAAGTCGCTCCATGAAGACTGGAACATGTGCATGAACCGGTTCACACACAGATTCTCTATCCTGAAAAACCATTAACATAAACTTCAAATAAAAATCTAGGTGCATTTGTGACTTCAGAATAAATCTGAAATCTGAGTTATGTCTTGTATCAGATTTGTGACACATGCCAGGTTGTAAAAATTTTAAAAAATCAATAAAATAAAATGATTGTTTCGTAGCAGAATCGACACTTCAGGCGCTAAACATAAGGATTGAGTGGCGTCTCAGTCTGGATTTGTTACTTGTTATTGTGTCTATGAACAAACTTACAGATCTATCTGAAAGCACAATGCAAATATGTCTGATCATAACTACACAATGACACATCTGTATTGTTTCCAGGTAATTCTGGTTCAGAAAATAGAAGCAGGTTATGTGGTGTCAGATCCACACGAAAGCTTCATGAAGGTTTTACATTGTAAATAAAAACACCCTCCAGGTTTATTTTGAATCTTTACGAGGTAGATCAGCTGACATACGGCTGTACGTACGCCTTACTGTAGTTGAGTATGAAGTCGATTCCCTTCTCGCTGTCAAACTGGATGTCTCGGGGCAGATCTCTGTGTCTGTTAGAATCGATGCTCATGGGAAAGCCTGGCTGCCACTCCTTCCACCTACAAGGAGCCATAAAGTCATTTGGGATCCGGATTCAGCCTCCTGCTCTCTATAAGAAGTAAACTTGCCTGTAGGTTTTTCTCCTGACATCCAGCTCTTTCTGTCTGTGCTGCTTGACCAGGCTGGTTTTATCATCCTGAGGCAGAAATGCTTTAAAAGACACAGTAAAGTCAAACCACAGACTCTAAAAGGAAAAAGATTCAGATGATTGTTAAGAAGACAAATCCAAAACTACCTCGTCCATCCCGCAGCACTACTTCCTTGTCATCCACCAGCCAGCGGAAGCAGGGAAATTCCACGTACTCTCCAGTTGGGGTCTTGACCGTGATGTATCTGCAGTACCAGTCATCCTGCATCCAGTATTTCTTCTTTTCGATCTTCACCAGCACAATTTCACCCAAGTTCTCCCCAACTTTCACCTCATAGGAGTCCACCTGCAGGTCAACCAGTAGCTGCTGTGAAAAACGCTGGAAGACTCTTTTATTCAGTGATTAAAATAAAAATCCAGATTTTCTCTCAATAAAAATATATAATCAGTCATTTTTTTTTATCTGCTTGACATACAAGTGCTCATTCTTCTGCAAAACTTTTATTTATTTCCAGGATTTCTCTCGTCCTGTTTGTTTTACTGAAGTTCAGTTTACATTATTGTTTAAAAATGCTGCATTCAAGGACTTTCTCCAATGTTATGACTCAAATTCTTCAGATTAATTATGTATTTAAATGATCATTTTACAAGTTAGCAAAACTGGAGAGTTCTATGAAATAAAATTTTATTAGTAAAATGAGAATTTAACAAGTGGAATCATTTTTTTTTTTTTTACATTAAACACAACAAACCAGAAAATCAATATCTTCATTATGTTTTATTCTTTTCTATAGTTTTTATGTCTAAAGTTAAAACATTGTTGCATAATCGGTCTTGATTTCTTATTTTATGACCTTGTTTACAGATGATCAGACGAGCAACATTTAGTAACTGTTGATTTATTTATTTATTATTTATCAGAAGATCCAAATAATTTGTCTCACCACATCCCGACACCACTTACCGCCCCCCTCTCAAAGTCGTCGTACAGAGGCTTGTCCAGCAGCGTTCTCTCGCTGCATTGCTCCGTTCCCACCAGCGTGATGTAGATGTAGTCATCAGTGCCAGCGAACCACTGATTCCCTGTGGCTACAGTCACTGTGTAAGACGGCATTGTGATCACAAAAGACGATCAAATATGTCCCAGGATCCTCTGAAGATGGAAAAAAATAAAAACCCAGCAGGAAAAACGTCTTTAGTCCCACCTTATAAAAGTTTGGTGCCTTTCACTGACATGCACTTCTCCTTCCTCCCTTCATGTCTTGCATAAACACTAAAACAAAGTGCGATCAGGTCAAAGAGGGAGGCGTGACAACGACAAGCTCAGGCCTCCTGGTGATGTCAGTATCAAACTCTGAGTAAAATCCACTGAATTCCACGGGAATGTGATGTTGCTAATAAATAGATCCATAATCTAAAAATCCCCTGGAAGTAAAACGCGCTCATACTGTAACAGAAAAGGAAAAAGCGAGACAGACGGAAGGGTCGTGCAGTTAGACAATAGGCTATGTCTGTTGGTGTAAAAGGTGTCAGAGTCCTCAATGAATGAAAAACTGTTCTGAGGTCATGAGGAAGTGAAGAGACAGAGAGTACACATAAACCAAACAGTTCCATGTTGGAGCCACGTCTCTGATAAACACCCAAAAATGATGCAAGACAAAGGAATGTTTTTAAAAATGAGGTTCGATGTGAGTCAGCACACAGAAATCAGAACACAAATTGTTCTCAATTCATGTTTTGATCTAAAAATGTTAAAATTAAAAGACTCTTTTTGGATTTTATGTATGACGGGGAAATAAAAGGACTCTTGTGTACGGACAACATGTTCGCATTTCATTTTCCAGTCAAATTAGGCTGTAGTATCAGACAACAGAGAGCAGTGTGTTCCAGTTTCGGTAAAATAAATGCAAATACAAATACCTTCTGTGGTTTTCCACCTAAAATCTAACATTAACAGGGATCTTTAAATCCAAGCAAGTGAAACAAAGCAGGAGACTCTTGATCTGCTCTTTCTCACAAAGTTAAAAACTTTAATCATCTAAAAGACAAAAATCATTTCATTTTAATCCAGAAAAAACATGAATTCTCAGCTTGGTGCATGTCATTTAATTCTAACACTGCTGATAAATAAAAATACAGTCACAAAACAGTTTATCTTCTAAAAATAAATCTGATCAGATTGTCAAACATTATGTAAATGATGTACATTTCTACATTAATAACTGCATGTTGCTCTACCTGTTAGTCAGCAGCAAGATCAGAGCTCATAAGGAGGGTGAAAGTGATAAAAGTGACTGAATTATAAAGAAATCAGGAAATAAAAGCTGAGTAAAAAGATGAAATATCTTATCCTGAGAACATCATCCTCTAAGTTTGTAGCTGCTAATTCTCACAAATCAGATTAAATGAATTTATGTTTAGAAAACTGTTTGTTGTAATTAAATAGAAAAAGATTGATTGCATTTCATGTGGTTGTTCTTGTTACATTGGATTGTTTTTAACCATTTCAACGCCTCACATTCTCACTTCCTCTAGCAAGCAGCCATAAATAAAGCTGTTCACCAGTCTGTGGGGGGTTTGAACATATTTTATGACTGTTGTACCCAAACTGTAAATCATTAACCTCAAATGTCACAGCATGAAAACTACCTTAAGCTCAAACACGACCTTTTAAAACCCCGTGTGATTTTATTATGTGTAAAACTAAACGAAAAACTGACTACTTTTTGTAAACATTTGTTTGGATTTGGTTTTTATAAAGTATTTTAAGCAATTATTCAAATGTGGGGAAAAAAATGAGAAGTGAAGGGAAACAATCTCTCTGTAATGAACATTACATAGAAACTGCAATAAGGAAACATAGTAGCTTAAAAAAAAGTTGGAGAAACCATGAACAACATAATAAAAACTGCAAACGTGTTTTTTTTATCTTCTGACAAGTTGCTTTGCAAAAGCATGATGAAAAAAAAAATCTGATATATCTTTGAAATGAGAAGAAATTTGTCCAACTGCTTTGTGAAGCTCTGACTAAAGCTTAATATTTTTATTTTAATACTGCCACCCAGTGGCAACATGTTGCTAAATCAATAAATTAAAAAAATAGCTACAGTGCAATTTCTACCAGAGTTTCTCTCTGGTAAACTAAACACGTTTCAACTGAATAATGCGTCACAATTTCAGAGATGTACATCAGTCAAATCTAAACACTTAATATTAAGTGTACAACATAAAAAGCTAATGTTTAAGACCTGATATTTAAAACAGGAAGTTGTTTTGAACTGATCACGAGGCACGAAGGTCACCTCATCCTACAGAGATGTGAAGCTGAGATGTATTTACGTTGAGTTGTAAAGAGAAAAGGAAACCCAAATAA